>OX276335.1:136468767-136551267 GCA_946251815.1 Dasysyrphus albostriatus | reverse complement strand
CCTCAACTTCCCCAATAGTATTTTGGAGAACTTGCTCCTCTTTTTCGTTGTCGTCTTCTGACGACACCTCTGTGGTTGAGAGATCATTAAACACATTACTGTCTTGGGTGTACTGTCCCTCCCCCTCCTCGGACATATATTGAATGCCGTCATCATCAGATGGTGAAGTATTCAATTAATATTGAATTCCAGCTGCCGTTGTCCTCGTCTCTGTGTACTCCATCCCTTCCACTCCAGCTGGCAGCTTAGCTGAAGTGGCTGTGGAGCGACGCTTCACGAGATTCGGTGCGCAGCGAATACGCTTTCTCCTTTTCTTAGGTACATCGGCTGATGTTGCCGTTGCTGGGGCAACTTTTGATGACCTCGCAATGTTTTCTTCCTCCATCAGCTTGTTTTCCCACGCAATAAAGTTAGCAACTTCTCTATTGTGAAAAAAAGCTTCAATAAATTTAATGCCCTGCTGGGTTTTGAACCCGGTACCCTCCGCTCCTCGGGTCACCATGGCACTCTTGTTAAAAGCTTGGCTTAATTTTTACTTGTGCACACACGATTGTTTTAATTTGGATACACTGGAAAAGTCGCCTAACGGTTGATCACCTCCGCAGTTCAAGATCGACTGGGATCCAGTGCGCTACCCAGTAAGCCATTGCCAGTTCAGAAGAGTTATATACAAATTTTAATGAGTTGATACACTTAAAGGTTACTTAAGCCTGAACCATTCTACTAGCAAGTGAAACTAGTAGTAAAGGCCATGTGTTGGAATTATAAAAAAACTTACTCGAGTTTTTAATCAAAACTTATATTAAACTATACATTTAAAGATAAGTATACTTCTTTATTGTCTGAACCTCAACCTAGGGTAAACCGTACTTGTACGATTTTCTTAATGTTGTTTCCTTTTTTTAAGTTTCATATGTGAATCAATTGATTCTTTAAAAAATGTGCAAGAACATACGAGTTTATGATTAAACCCTTAACATTTTTTCCATACACTCTTATGAGAAGATCTTTGAAAATAAATAAATGAATGATTTTAAAAGACCACAAGTTATGCTTCCATTTCTATTGAAAACTTTGGTATTAATTTTTTTGGTCGTAAGAAAGAAAAACTTAAATCCTTACAATCATTCATCTCGTTATTAAGTTTTGGGTAAACGATCATATTATAAAGTAAGCTTAGAAACAGGTTGAATTATAACAGCAAGTACGTGCGATTCATTCATGTTTATTAATAAATATCTTTCACAAGCAAAACGTAATAGCACTCGAAAGAAGGCAATAATTTCTCAAAATTTGCTACCAACATTTTATAAAACCTTATATTTCTTTACGCAGGGCAACATCTGTCACACGCTAAATAAAATAGCTCACAAAAGAAGGCAATTATTTGAATAAATTTGCTTCTTACATTTTATAAAAACTATCTGTGAGAGGCCAAACGAAATAGCTCACGAAAGAAGGCAATCATTTCTTAAAGTTTGCTTTACTCTCATTTTATAAAAACTATATATCTTCTTTCAAAGGGCAACATCTGTGCATCTGTCAGAAATGAAATAGCTCATAAAAGAGGGCAATTATTTCTTAAAGTTTGCTGCCAACATTTTATAAAACCTTATATTTCCTTACGCAAGGCAACATATGTCACATGCAAAAGGAAATAGCCGCGAAAGAATGCAATCATTTGAATAAATTTTCTACTCACATTTTACTAAAACTATTTGTCAGAAGCAAAACGAAGAAGCTCACGAAATAAGGCAATCATTTCTTAAAGTAGTCTAACATTTTCTAAAAACTATATATTTCTTTACAGAAAGCAGCATCTTCAAGAAGCAAAACAAAATAGTTCAATAAAAAAGCAATACTTTCAATAGGTTGTTTAAAACATTGTATTTAATCTTTCTAAACAATTTAAAAAATGTCTATTGATTGTAGATCAATGTAGATTTGATGCAAAAACTAAACAAACTAAAACACTTAAAGTACATACATTTTTTTTCTGTATGATTAAAAACAATTATATTTACGACAAAATTTTTTTAACATAAACAAAAAACAGTTATGGATTCTTTAAAGTTAAAAAAAATACAACACAAATTCCATTAAAAATACATCAATCGAGGAACAATCATCTTTATATCTTTTATATCTATCGTAAATCGACTTTGGGCACTCGAAGTTCATTAATATGTTAATAACTTCTTTTTAATTATTCACTATTTTATGATAATTAAGATTTTTTTAATAATATATTTGTTTTTAATGTATCGAAAGGAACGACGAACACTTCAATATTTTTGTTAAGCTGCAGAATACTTTGAACTAAAGAGAAATGTCAAATCTTGCAGCTTTGTGTTACAAGCTTTTTTAAGCAAGCCGGGTATATAATATTTTTATTTACATTCAGTAAAACAACTTGGACAAGCCTTAAACAGGCTTTTTCATTAAAAAGCATACAAGTCTTGTATACACCTTGCCAATCTCAATTTTGAAGTCACTAAACACGCTATTTTAAAAAATTTATATTGGAAAACGGTTCGCTAATATAATAAAGCTTTATTGAAGTTTTATTTGAGCTATAGCTAACCATATTTGAAAAATTGGAAAAATTGGAAAAAATACAAGTCAAATTGTTAGTTGGGAATGGTGTTCAAATTAAATGTGAGCTCATTCTGTAGATAGCAAAGTGTTCTACTTAAAAGGTCTTAACGGTAGTAGGAAAGGGGGCGGTATGGCTTGGGAATTCCGAGCGAGAAAGAGACAGAAGATATGTAAAAGAGAAGTAAGATATTTGGTGTATAGCGAGCTTATAAGGGGTGTCGCGTGTGATGATTTTTTTGCGGTTAGGAGCGAGTGCCAAAGAGGAGAGCGTACCAAAGACGGCGGCCGGCGGCAGCCTTTATGATTGCTGGTTGTGAGGCTATCGTTGTATGGCTTATCAGTATGGTGTTTTATATTTGTGGTTATATATATAGACTGACCTCAATTTTGTGTATATTTAGAGTAGCTTTTGGTTGAAGTAGATCAATACAAAGAAAATATGTTTTGGTGTGAAAGATTACGGGAAGGGAAACATTCTTCATCTGTGAATCCGGATGGTTAGAGATAAAATTTACAGATGTGATAAACTATGGTGAAACATTAAAATTACTGGTACAACCAGAATACGGTAGAGAATGTGTGTTGTTTCATGTAAGAAATGGAGAGACGATATCGCCTATTATCAATTTTAAGTTGCAGTTTCAATCTATGCAGCATGTACGATTCAAACTTATTGGTGAGAATATTACTTTGAAAAAGGAAACAAATTAAATGAATAAAACAAAAAATTATATTATAGGAGAGGAGCTAACACTGTGCGGAACGATCAAACCTCATTCGAATGCTGTAAAGAGAAAAGAGAATGAATATCCATCGAATTGTCCATTTGGTGAGGCTGAATTACTTGACGTACCTCAAAAACTTGGAAATAAAACAGACAGTCATAGAGAAATACAGAAAATTAAACGAGTTCATGATGCATTTGAATCAAATGTATTTTAATATATACAAAATTAGAGAAGAATAATGGTCGGTGATTGTAAGTTGGTTTTGGCGTTGACTAAGGCCATACAAAGCTATTTTAAATCAATAATTCAACAAATCCAACCCTTAATGTTAAGTCTTCTACTTGGCTGATTTAATTCAGTATTTATATAGAATTCGTATTATAAAACCTTCTTTTATAGAAAATATAACATTCCAGCTTAATGATTAGGAATTTTAATCTTGTTGGATATAGTTTACAGTGGATCTTTGTAAAAAGAAAGTTCACGTAAGTTAAACTGAACTTAATACAAATTGCGTATGACAAGGCCTTCACTATGTCACTGATGAGTCCAAGTGAGTAAGCCGGACGAAACGCCAATTTGTAGGGCCAAAGGACACAAAAAGCTATTTTGAATCAAATATTTAGAACTATGTGGTTTGAAATACTTAAAAAGAATAAAAATATTTATGGTTGAAGTTTCACAGACCTGTGGTTTCATACAAAATATGCGTTCTTTATTTTATGGTAAGTTACCACAACTTTGTTTTTATCAGAAATATAGTGGTATTTCTTTTTCTTTCATTTTTTTTTTGGTATAAATACAAAGAGCATTTATTCTCCTCATCAGTTCTTAGTCGTTTTGAATTTGAACTTTAAAATAAAAAAAAAAATGAAAAACACAAACGAACATAAAAACTGGCTGGAGCATTTTAATATGCAGTGCTGGGAGTTTGAAGAGCTCCAAGCAATTGCTATGGCCGAGGCAGAAAATATTACGGGGCATACATTTGCCCGGATGCAGTCCCTGGCGTTAATCATAGTGGCTCTGCGAATAAGGGCAGAGGAGGGAGGGTTTGACGTTGACCCTTTACCGAGGATGATGAGTTTCTTGGCAAATACTGTTGCAAAAACAAGATGATGATCATCATCATCATCTTGTTTTTAATAACAAAAATAACCGAAAACATTTAATTTCATAATTCTTCTTTATTATGTGGATTGAAAATTTTACATGGATGAAAAAATTGTGTGTGGATAAGAAAATTATCTAGGTCACCGAAGCTATCAGCTAATTTTTTGTAGGAATAATAAAGTATGGATAAAGAAATAAACAATGTTACATTTTCTTATTTTAGTGTTGCAAAATGTGTAATCGCTACTTAGAAACTGAAGTTCAACAAACTGTTGTGTGGTTGGAGGTTATTTTACTTTTGTTCACGTACTTTTTTAAACAATTCTAATAAATAAATAATAAAACTCGATTATTTTAATTTTTTTTCGGTATATTATTTAACCATCAGATAATTGGTTTCACTAATATATTTGTTCAAAAGAGAAACATTCTGGAGTGCACATATTTTTCCATGATACCAGCATTTCAGTGTTATATCTGGATAAATTCTTTTTAGTTCTTTAAAATTAGGACATTTAAAGTTGAAATCTTCAAGGTTGATAACTTCTACATTTTCGTCGTTAGTTAGTTTTTGTAGCCAATTTTTCTTTTCTGTACCCTTGACGTAAACAACAACATTTTTAATTTTTTCTCGAAGATATGTCTTAACTTTGCGAAAATCTGTGTCTCCTCCATCTTAGGTAAGACCATGATGATACTCATGCTACCAATGAGCTTGTCTTTTGAGGGATAATGGAAGAAGGTTAGAGTGATATGGTAGAGTAAGTATGGAATGTTGGTGATATCCATTAAAAAGCACAGCTATTTCCTTTAAGATAACCTCGTTGTTTATTTCTTTAAAACCTTGGAAGTCCACAAAACAGGTACCCATGCTTAGCTCTGTTCTTAGAAAATTCACTCTTTCTACTAAAAAATTAATAGATTATGACATTCAATTTCAGTAAGTTTGTTAACTTCTCCAGACAATGCACTTTACTCAATTATAGTTACGATCATGAAGTATTAAACAATACATAGTTGTTGAAACAGAAATTGGAGTTAATGTTTTAAGTTCAATTTTTACATCCATAGGCCCTGTTATAATAGTTTTAATTGGTTATAATTGGAGCGATATCCTTAAAATCTTGTCGTGATAAAAGAGGATTTGATTGTTTCTGATAGTATGAGTGCTGAAATTTACTGTACAGTTCATAGAGAACGGCATATGGATCCAATTTATATTTAAGATTTAAATCTTCACGTGGATAAGAATCGGAGTTCAAATGAACTTTTACATTGCTTACATCGCTGTTGTCGAATTTGATAGAATCCTTATTTCATTGATTTTTTCTATCAGTTTGTAGAGCAATGATTGGCTTCCCAAGTTGACTTGAAGTTTTAACTGTCCATACATGATCAGTGGTGGTTGGCAGTGTTGGATATTCGTACATTTCCCAATTTCGAAATGAATTTGAATTGGATTTGACTGTATTTGTTTCAATAATGTAAGTTTATTCGCATCAGATAAGGTAATGTGAGGAACTCTCCATTGCAATTTAAAAATCGAGAGTTTTAGTTCTTCGTTTTCCTTAGAAAAATAAGCGTTTTCATTTGATCAAAGCTCATGTCTTGCATTTACTATGATCTTTTTATAGTCTTCAGCAAATCTCAACAGATATTTTAATTTTACGCAAAAATTAAAAATACCCGATGCAAGAGAAAAACTACTGCTCCCAGTCCATGATCCATTTTCTAAGCTTTTACTTTCATTCTCGTTTAAAGATATATAGTTTTTCAAAGTTGATGTGATTCCCACATATTTATTGTTGTTTTTATTGTATTTCGTCAGGTATTGCATTATTAGTTAGTTTGCCTGTTGAAAGAGTTCCATCTGCTTCAGTTTAACTTCCTTCTATATAAATATAGCTTTCACTAGGTAATATACATAAATCCTGTTGTTGTATGGGGATACGTATTTCATCACTTGGATTGAAGGACTGAAGAAATGGTGAGTAACTATGGTACTCAAACTTAGATATGCTATTATCATAGCTGGGTCCATTAGTAATATTTAATATATCGTTTATATTGTTAAACTTATTTTAATTTGAATCCTAGTGAAAGAAGGTAGGTTTTATATTCAGGTGATAACTTAAGTGTTGACAGTTTAGATGTTCGGGAAGAACTAATTGAATGGTTACCTTTGATATTGGTTAAATAATTATTGTAGACTAACATTATTCTAATTTTGGAGTTAAATGCAAGCGAACTGTTATTCTTTCTCCTCTAAAATTCATAAAGTCCCCGTTCTGGTCGACAAGTTTTAACGTTATAGTACTTATTCGTTTAACATTCACTGGTAAATAGATGACATTTTTTGGAACTTCTACGATTTTATACCCTGACCCTGTTTCTGGTGAAAATTCATGTATTGTATGCACTGGAGTATTATTAAAATAAGAGCCAGTAATGATGTTACACTCGACTCGTATTACATTTACCTTATTGATGTCAACAGGTAAATCTGATAAGTGAATATTATTCTCGTCAAGAACACGTTGACTGAATCCCAATAAATTTCCAACAGTTCTGTCCTTATTGAAATATATTTTCTCACTGCAATGGATTTCACATTCCATTGTGTTGTTATTTGCTTCTATTCCAATAAGAATGGTGGAGTTTCGCAATAATAATTCTTCGGATATATATGCTGCAATAGGTCAATTTCATACGAGCCTATAGGAATTTCAATTTCATGTTTCCCCACATGAAACAAATTACTACTCTCATCAACATTCGGTATAGAGTTGTACGTTTGAAGATCAATCAATCCATCTTTGTCCAAGTTCAGAGGTGGAAAATATTCAGCTGATAAAAGGGAAGTCCTTCCGCTCAGTGTAGGTGTCATTGCCATGATGATAATGAAAAACACAATGAAATCATTTATTTATAAAACTCTATATTTATTAAAAATAACAATCACATAAAAATCTTAAAAATAAATGACCACAATTAAAAGAGTCATAATCTTGATATTATATTACATTATAAATAATTTTTTCACCCAAATAGTGAATAATTTCAATAGGAGGTTCAAGGGTTCCAAAACTATCAAAATATTCAATTCGGTTGCCTTTTTTATTATGCGCTACCCAGAGTGTTCCAGGCCAATTGATGAGTCAAAATTTACAATTCCATACTCGTTTGTCAGAGGTTTAGTTTTTGGTAAATTATCTCTCATGAAAACTCCTCGAAAATTTGGAATTAATTTCCTTGCAAAATTTCTCAAATCTATTTCAATTAGTGAACGATTGGGTAGTTAACTTAGAAGTTTTTGTCTGTGGATTTAAATAAAGTCCAATCCCTTTTCTATAAGATTTAAGGTATAAGCCTGGGCCTGCTGCAATGGATTCCATTCGTTGACTATGACGCTTTTTCTCCTCTAAATCTTTTTTTGCAATGCTAATGTCGTTGACAGCCTAAGCTACACCTGCAGCCCCTCCCATTAGAACTCCTAGAGCTGAAAGTCCAGCAAACAGTGGAACAAGGAACGGAATCACTCCACTAATTTTCGGAATAGAAATGACTCTGGATGTCTAATAAACGTTTTTTCTAACTGCTTTCTTATCCGATGATATTGCTATTTTAATTGCTTGTTCCAGATTAAATGGTTTTCTACGTTTCAGATTATTTCCAATAACCTTCAATACTTTTCGAAAGGAGGGCGGTTTAGTCTTTTTAGATTCATTTTTAGTTTTTACTCTGTTCTTTGACTTTTTATTATTATTCTTAGAACAACCCATACCGAATTTTGCTTTTGCCTTCATAAGATTAGTAACTAATAGTGCGTTTGCCTTCTCAGCTATACTTGTGTCTTTGGATTTAACTCGTTGCCAAGCTTTTTCAGTTAAAATCCTATCGGCAATGTGTCGATCACATTGCCGATCATATGTATTTTTATATTTAGAATAAGCAGTATCTTGTTGTTTACAGGCGTGATCAAGCAATTTGATTCCCGGATCCCCTTGAGCTAAGCGTTCTTGCAGCTTTGTTCCAGGTTCACAGTATTGATAACTAGGTAAATGTAGTCAAGAGGTAGTTTGTTTATTAAAGTACTTAATAAATCTTTTCCTTTTACAATGTTTTGTTGATTGATAATTTTTTTCGAATAATTCATCATTTTAAATGATAACCTTAGCCTTAGAATGGTTAGATGGCATATGACCCTTTTTAAAATATAAGCTCAACATTTATAGGAAATCATTTAGTTTTGATAACCATGCGTTTCGTTAAACAACAATATCAGTTACCGGTACAAAATATGGAACTGTTTAACAATATTGAAAAAAAGCAGGGTAAACTATTCCCTAAAAGTATAAGGGTGTTAATTACTGGTCCCTCAACTTGTGGAAAAACAAATGTCATGATGAGTTTGTTACAACATCCCAATAGACTAAAATTTGAAAATATCTATATATATTCCAAGTCTTTACATCAGTTTAAGTATGAGTTTTTACTAAAAGCCATAAAACTAATAAAAAATATGAGTTTTTTCACTTTTGCCAATAACAATTTCAGATATGACATTGAATATATTTCGAAAGGTATGTGCAGAATGTTGGGACACAAAGTACGGATTGTTGGTAATTGATAAGGATAGTCCTTTGAACGAAGGTCGTTATTGAAAAGGATTAAACTCTTTTCTTAAGTTATTAAACAGGTAACACTTTTTGATTTGATACCATATATATTGTAATGTTCTACGAGAACAGTTCAGCAAGCAGATAATAGCAGTAAAAAGCGGTTCAACTCAGTTTAAGACCCAGTATTCTTCAGTTAAGACCAGTAACCCATATTTTAAAATCAGTTTAAGACCTCTTGAACTTTCCTTTGTACGAAAAAAATAAATCTTACATTATGATGAATATAGATGTAAAACTAACAAAGAAACTTATAAGAACCCCAGATGCTCTACGAAAAAAATACAAAGCTCTTAAATCTGGTAGGGAAGCTTACGAAAAACAAATTGAAGAAACCCCCAAGCCGCTTACGAAACCACTAAACGAATTAGTGAAAAAATCTAATATAAAACAAGGTCAAGATAACCTTATTAATAGTCCTTTAAAGAAAATAAAACTCAAAATTGAACAACATCGATCACAAGAAAATGATTTTGATAAGAAAAAACATTTTCATGAAGAATTCATCACCCCAAAGAATTCTATTGTTGATGATTCACTCATTTCCGTCGATAGTAATACTCCAAGAAAAAGAACCAAGAACAAGTCAAGCCAACGTAGCTTTGCAGAACGATTGTCACATGAACAATTTCATGACACACCAAAAAAATATATAGATTCCAAAAATGGAAAGTGGTATATCGGTAATAGCGAGTTCAACATAATTGGAAATGATATAGAAATTAAAAATAAAACCTTCGAAGGAACAAGTGGATTATATGAGCTTATATTAAAGAAAAACCCTGATAAAAATATTTACACCGATGAAGATTTACAAATCTACAAGACCATATTACAAGACACTAATGCGCATAGAATTGATCATAATTCACAGAGACATGTACACGGCAATCGAGGTTATAAGTATAAGAAAATTATAAGTATATTATTAGGAATAACAACAAATACTTCAAATACTCCATCATTATCATCTTCACCACTACAAATACTTTCGGGTAGCTGAATGAAGCAATTATCAAAATTGAAGAAAGACTATATATTTAGGGATAATCCCAATGAACTCGTAGATCAAATAAGACTTCTTATTGGTTCACAACAAGTTAGAAATATCAATCACTCTAACGAAATTGTTTCAATCATTGAAGAACTTAAAGAAGCAAATATTATCGAATAAAAAAAAAAAAAACAAAAAGACGAGTGTTGATAAATTTGATCGTTTCTCAAATAGAACCCCACCCAGAAGACCAAGAGGAAAACAAGGACCACCAGGTGAACAGGGAGAGCGAGGTTTGCCTGGGCCACCTGGTGAGGGATTTCTCAAAACCGAAAGCGGTAATTACAACATTATATTTAAACGGCTGCAAAATGTTCAAGAACCAATAGAACCAGAAGACGCTGCTACCAAAAAATACGTCGATATGAGAATCTTAGAGAATACATTTAATATGAAATTGTTGAAAAACTCCTCTATGATGTCGAAAATAAAAAAAAAAACAATCTAAAAATTTAACTGATGAAAAATCTACTATTCAACTTATAAGACATTAATAACATGACTTCAGTCCTTAACTAACCAGTGCGCAGTGTGAAATCTAAATTGAATTATATCTAACATAGATACTTTATTAATTTTTGATGAAGTTTTACAGTTTTTGAAAACAAATCATAATAATATACTGGAAGAACATCATGAGGAGCTTTTAAATAATTTAATATTCTTGAAAAGGTTTATAAATGTATCTTACACAACATCAAAACATGGTTGCCATTTTGATAACTGCCTTTAGTCTTCAAACTTATGCAAAGATGGTCCGGATATGTACATGCGCATGCTGTTTGCTTGAAAATAGATTGTTAAGAATACAAAAATTGATGTCTTTGTATAAAAGATTGAAATAATACGATTAAAACTTGTAATTTATAGAAATATTTTTAATAAAAAATAAAAAAAAAAAAGAATAAACACTTTGTTTTTTATTATTCAATAAAAAGATGAGTCAAAGAAACGTTGTCGAAGAACTACATAAGCCTGCTCGAAGGAACTTTCCAAGAAGACGAGTTATTATAAAAGGTCTAGATGATTTATGGCAAGCTGATTTAGTCGAAATAAGTGTGAATTCACCCGAAAACGAAAATTATCGATATCTTTTCACAGTTATTGATACATTTTCTAAATTAGCTTGGACGGCTCCTATTAAGAACAAAACAGGAACGAGTGTCACTCAGGCTATGGAAGATATATTTAATGAAGGTCGTCACCCAAAGAATTTACAAACAGACGATGGAAAAGGGTTTTCCAACGCATTTTTTCAAAAACTTATGAACAAATTTAAAATCAATCATTACTCTACATTAAGTGTTCTCAAAGCTTCGATTGTTGAACAATTTAATCCCACTTTGAAAACTTATAACGGGTGATTTTTTAGCTGGTTTGGTTTTGGCAACACTGGTTTTGACAGCTGACGTGTGTTTAGTACCTTGTGTCACTGTCAAACAGCTTCAGTTTGGTTTGCAATTTAACCATGGATCGTCTTACAAATGAACAACGCTTGCAAATTATTGAATTTTACTATCAAAATTCGTGCTCGGTTCGAAATGTTCATCGCGCGCTGCTTCCATTTTATGGTCGGCATTCTCGACCTTCTGAGCAGTCTATTCGGAAGATTGTGACCAAATTTCGCACCAAATTTACTTTGTTGGACATTAAACCACCAACAAGTTTACGTACTGTGCGTAGTGAAGAAAATATTGCGGCCGTATCAGCTAGTGTGACAGAAGACCGCGAAATGTCGATTCGGCGCCGTTCCCAGCAGTTAGGCCTTTGTTACAGCACTACGTGGAAAATTTTGCGGAAGGATTTGGGCGTAAAGCCTTTTAAGATACAGCTGGTGCAAAAACTAAAGCCAGCCGACCTACCACAACGCCGAATTTTTGGTGAATGGGCTCTTGGAAAGCTTGCCGAGGATCCGCTTTTTTATCGAAAAATTGTGTTCAGCGATGAGGCTCATTTTTGGTTGAATGGGTACGTAAATAAGCATAATTGCCGCATTTGGAGTGAAGATCAGCCAGAAGCATTGCAACAGCTACCAATGCATCCCGAAAAAGCCACTGTTTGCTGCGGTTTATGGGCCGGCGGCATTATTGGGCCATATTTCTTCAAAGATGATGCGAATCGCAGCGTTACTGTCAATGGTGAACGCTACCGAGCGATGATAACAAACTTTTTTTTGCCCGAAATAGAAGTTCTTGACTTGCATGATATGTGGTTTCAACAAGAAGGTGTCACATGCCACACAGCACGCGAAACAATGGCGCAATTGCGAGGCGAGTTTGGTGAACAGTTAATTTCACGTTTCGGGCCGGTCAATTGGCCGCCTAGATCGTGCGATTTGACACCATTAGATTATTTTTTGTGGGGGTATGTCAAGGCTAAAGTCTATAGGGACAAGCTCGCTTCGATTGACGCACTGGAAGCCAACATCCATGCATTCATTCGTGAGATACCGGCCGATATGTGTGAAAGAGTATGCCAAAATTGGACTCAGCGGATGGGCTACCTGAGACGCAGCTGCGGTCAACATTTGCATGAAATTATCTTTAAACATTAAATTGCAAGGTTCAAACTATCGATTCAAATAAATATTTCATTCATTTTTTTGAATTTTTTATGTTTTTTTTTTTTTTTAAGTTCTAAACCTCTTAAAAAATCACCCTTTATGTGGAAAGAATTCAGTTTAAATGGTTCGTATCGTTGGATTGATCAAATAGAATAGCTAACAACAACGTACAATAATTTTTATCATCGTACGATAAAGATGAAACCACCTGAAGTCAATGCTTCAAACGGAAAAGAATTACTTTCTAAAATTTATAATCGCATTAAAATACATATTTCTCCAAAGTTTAAAATTCTTGTCAGAATTATTAAATACAAACACGTTACAAATTGGACCATAGAAATCCTTAAAATAATAAAAGTAAAACACACAAATCCAATAACATACTTACTGGAGGACTACCAAGGTCAGAAATTTTTAAAATAATCAAAGTAAAACACACAAATCCAATAACATACTTACTGGAAGACTACCAAGGTCATCCCATAAAAGAAGGATTCTATGAGCTAGAACTTCAGAAAACTAAATTCCCCGATACATTTCTAGTCGAGGAAGTGCTTCAAAGGAAAAAAAATCGAATATTTGTAAAATGGCTCGGCTTTTCAGACGACCACAATTCTTGGATACCAATCTCCAAAGTAAATAAATAACTCGTATTTTGTATTTTTTTTTTAATAAAAAGCTTTATTGACAAATACACTCACATAGACAATTTTTTTTTCTTAAGAAATATTCATATGCTATGATTGATTTAATGATTTGAAATTCAATAATTCGACATCAGATTTATATTCGAGATCCCCCTTCATGAAGACCTCAACTTCTCCATTCCTTAAAACTCTCTCCGTTTTATATTAATGATACTCATAACATGTGATGTTGAGTTTGCTCAAATTATAATTGATATCATACGAGCAACGAATAGTTAATACCTTATCGTCATCAAACTCAAGCTTGAAATGTCTATTAAAAACTTCTTTACTTTGTACAATTCCTGACATTTCTTTTTTTTTAATTAAGTCTTGCCTAAAACTCTCGACTGCTTTCTCCACTGTTACGATGTTTTCATCTAAAATTGTATTTATTGATCTTGCTGTTGTTGTTGTTGTTGTTGTTGTTGACGTCACTGTTGTATAATCATCATTTTGAAATGATGTTATTTCCGTTTTTGTGGTGTTTGGTTAACTTTTACCATTTGTAAAGGTTAACAATCGAAACGATAATCCTATCTGCATAGTATCATTATTAGGTAAATTCAATGAGAAAAAAGATTGTCAGTTATGTTTGTTTGTTGGAAATTTATATACAAGGGTAACGGCAAAGTAGCAATTAATGAAGGAAAAATTAAAAACAAAGATAAAACTGTTGAGTAAAACATCATATTTAAAAAAAGATGCTAACTATCCATGGGTTTAGAATGAACTAATAAACATCACACTCAAATTTTAAATTTTATATAATTTTTATTCTATCTATTCATCTCTCTCTCTCTTGCATCTTCTCTCATTTGTATTGGATTAAGATACATGCGATTGAAATGTGTCATCAATTCGTTCAATTATATGTAATTCTTTGTGGTTGTCTTTTTTCTTTTTAATTTTTTGAGGTTCATTAAGTAATTCTGCCTCACCAAACGGACAATTCGATTGATATTCACTCTCTTTTCTCCTTACAGTTAACTCTCCTCCTTTTAAACAATAATTATGTTTTTATTATAGGAGATATATTATTCCTTGTATTTTATTTTTTCAAAAAAAAAAATTAATAAAATTCTCACCAATAAGTTTGAATCGTACATGCTGCATAGATTGAAACTGCAACTTAAAATTGATAATTGGCGATACCGTCTCTCCATTTCTTACATGAAACAACACCCATTCTCTACCATATTCTGGTTGTACCAGACATTTTAATATTTCACCATAGAATATTACATCTGTAAATTTTATCTCTAACCAGCCAGATTCACAGATGCAGAATGTTTCCCTTTCCCGTAATCTTTCACACCAAAACATATTTTCTTTGTATTGATCTACTTCAACCAAAAGCTACTCTAAATATACACAAATTTGAGGTCAGCCTATAATATATATATATATAAATATATATAGTCAATAGTCAATAGTCTCAGCTATACTTTAAAATTCTAAATAAATTCACACTATTACGCACTATACGAATAAAAACCATAACACATTTCATATTCTTATCACACAATTCATATTCTTATTGGACTAATGTTCTTAGTCACACAACATTATTTGACACTTACTCTACGATGCCACAGACATAAATTCAAATACTCGCTACTAACCACAAATATAAGACACCATACTGATAAGCCATACAACGATAGCCTCACAACCAGCAATCACAAACGCTGCCGCCGGCCACCCTCTTCGGTACGCTCTCCTAATCGCAAACAAAAATTCATCACACAAATTGCTTTCCTCTTTGGCACGCGCTCCTAACCACAAAAAAATCATCACAAAGGCTGCCGTTATCTGTTACTTCCGCCCTCGGCACGCGAAAGCACTGATAAGCTCGAACCACACACCAAAAATCTTACCTCTCTTTTACATATCTTCTGTCTCTTTCTCGCTCGGAATACCCAGGCCATACCACCCCCATTCCTACTAACGGTTTTTCCATACGAGTGGTCAGTTACAAGATATTGGGATTTCAAAATGGCCAAATGTGGAAAATATGTTATAGAAAAGTTATGTTATAGAAAAGTAATTTATACAACAATTGAAGATTGTGTGATGCTCTATGAATATTTATTTTTTAATAATATTTATTTTTTCTAAAATTAACCATTCAAAAAATATAAATATTTTAAGAATTTGGTTTGAAGTCAAAAATAACGGATTTTTTATTATAACTCTTAAATGCCTAAGATGTTTAAAAAAAAGGATGCTAAGCTTGACAAAAGTTGAAATGTACTACCTAATAGGAAGTTTGATTTTGTCCCATACAAATGGTTGGTCAAAAGATATAGCGATTTTAAAAGGGCCAAATGCCAAAAATATAGGTTTTTCACATATCACTCAAACCGTGAACATTATCAAAAAGTAATTTATGCAAAGTTTGTAGATTATGTCATATTCAACCAGACGAAAATATTTTTTTTGTTCTAAAATATACAATTCAAAAGATATAATTATTTTAAGATTTTATTAAATATTACTAACACCGATTTAATTCGTCTTAGTCTTAAATGACAAAGTTATCTGTAACCAATATACGCTGAGTTTGGAGACAATATTATGGTCTCTGACCATAAGCATTTTCATGTAAGGGGTCAAAACTACTACAAACATTACTAGAATCCATTTTCAATAACATTAACCGTTAAAGAGCTATTCCTAAAAACCGATAATTTCGTCAATTAACCATTTTTGAAATATTTTGAATAATTTTTTATGCTCGAGTGGGATTGGTGGGGACTTTTGGCAGTTGATTTGTTATGCCAAAAGGAACGTCTATACCAATTTTCAGCCTTATCGGAATTTTGGCTAGGTCAAATGTCTATTTTGACTGGACTATACAGCTTACTGAAAATTTGTCTGCTTAAAATCTCTATTACCAGAGGATGTATTTTCGAAATGGGTAGTTCTCTAAAAGACGATCCTAAGGCATTTTGGAGGTTTGTCAATTCGAAAAAAAAAACTCAGATGGTTATCCGAATAATTTCATTTATGAAAATTGTTTGTTGCAGGAATCCGTTGATATTTGTAACGCTTTTGCGAAAAACTTTCGTAATTCCTTTATTGACAAGCTCTTAGATGTTGACGAAGATTACTTTAAAGATTTACATACCTATTCCCAAACTAGCTGCAATAATATCCCAGTACCACCGAGTACTGTTTTAAACCTTCTCTCATCATTAAATGATGATTACTCATCGGGTCCAGATGGAATTCCCCCTGTAGTATTGAAAAAGTGTAAATATATACTTGTTCAACCCCTTAAATACTTGTTCGAGATTTCTCTAAGGACAGGTAATTTTCCCTATTTTTGGAAGAAATCATTCCTTACACCAGTCTTTAAGAAAGGTGAAAAAACTGATATTAAAAATTATAGACCCATTGCAAAGCTCTCTTGCATTCCAAAACTCTTCGAACAAGTTGTGTGTGAGAGTTTAGCATTTCATACAAAGAATATAATATGTGAACAACAGCATGGTTTTGTGAGATAGAAATCAACGGTAACAAATCTTCTTATGTTTTTGCATAAATGTTCTCTTGCATTAGGAAACGGGAATGAAGTTGATTGCATATACACTGATTTTTCTAAGGCATTTGACCAGCTAAGTCATAACATTATTATATTCAAACTCAAAGCTTTTGGTTTTCCCACCATTTTCATAGCATGAATTAAATCATACCTTGAAAATAGATCTTACCAAGTAAAATTTAGAAACTTCCTTTCAAACTCGTTCAATGCTCACTCGGGTGTACCCCAGGGAAGTCATCTGGGTCCGTTACTTTTCATTCTAGCTATAAATGATGTTACTTCATGTATACGTTTTAGTGATATTCTTATATATGCTGATGATATGAAGATTTTTAAAAAAATACAATCTGGTCAGGATCACATTCTGCTGCAGGCTGATATTGACAATTTTAATGTCTGGTGTTGCAAAAACGGCCTCTCTTTAAATCCCGTTAAATGCCAAACTATAACTTTTTCTAAAAAACGAGTAGTGGGTGCTTTTGATTACTCCATCTCGCAGCACATACTCTGTCGTGTTTTAAGTTTCAAGGACCTGGGTGTTCACTTTAGTTCTGACCTAGGTTTTATAGAACATATTAATTATATTGTAAATAAGGCGAGTTCCATGCTTGGATTTATAAAGCGTTGGGCAAAGGAATTTAACGATCCGTATGTTACTCTTTCGTTATACAATTGCTATGTACGACCCCATCTTGAGTACGCTTCCCAAGTATGGACACCTTTTTACGAAATTCATAAAAACCGTATTGAAGCAATACAACATAGATTCATTCGTTTTGCCAGGGTCTTCCCTGGGCTGATCCGTATAACCTGCCACCTTATGAACACAGAATTCAGCTTCTGCAACTTCAACCTTTATATCAAAGGCGTGTTAATAATGATTTGGTATTTTTTCATCAACTAATCAATGGTGAAATTGATGCACCTGACTTGTTAGCCAATGAAGGCATTAATTATCGCGGAGGATCCCACCACCTGCGAAGGTTTGAACTTTTTCACGTTCCTTTTCACAGAACAAAGTATGGCACACACGAACCTCTCAATCGTATGTGCAAACTTTTTAACTTAAACGCCTCATCTATTGATTTTAACATGAGTAAAATAGAATTAAAAATAGTATTTCGTACCAGTGCTCCACTTTCGCTAATGTAGAAATGTTTTAACTTTGTATATTTATGGTTAATTTTTATGTTATATCTAATTTTGTATTTTGTTGTAATTTTGTTAGTTTTTTGTATTTATGTATGTGCTTGTGTTAGTTTGCTTAATTCAACTAACCACTAACACATGCACTCATGATGAGCCTCTGTTTGTAGATTGCAGCTTGCTCTAAGCTCACTACAACAAAGAATCTGAAGTGTAAAAAAAAAAAAAAAAAAAAAAATTCTGTTTAATTGAAATTAATTCTCGATGCAATTGGAGCGCACTATGAGGTTCTCTAAAGACTTGGGTCAATTCTTTCTTTGAGGAATCCCAATCTGAAATGTCTCTATTCATAAGAATAGATGAGGCATTGCCACGTATTTTTGTTTTGATATATTAAAAAGTATATCTTTTTTTGCATCGGATGCCAATTCAATGGTGTCGTTACATGCATCAAGAAATTAAACATTTCTTCACTTGTTCCAGTAAAGGTGGGGATAAAAGAAATCAGAAATCCTCACTGTCACTATTTTCAACACTATTTAAATTATCTTTATTTTTGCTAACCTCGGTATTTCTTCCTACGTTTCTTTCACTATCACTTCCTATGTCTGTATCTTGATCTTGACTATCTTCACTATCAGAATTATCTTTATGACTGAATGTGTTAAACGATGCTCGGAATTTAGAAAACATGTATTACACTTCACTTTACACTTATATTAAATATGAAACAATTGCTTTACAAAAAGATTAGTTTCTCACAATGATAATAAAAATATGTAGAGGATATCCTTCGACGATAATTTAATTATTGCTCTATGTATCCCACCGCTGCCACCAAATTAAGTGTTATGCCTGACTAAGAGGTTCACACAATTCAAGGAATATGTCTTCAGGCCAGATTTGTTGGGTTGGTTGGTCCCGCTAGTGTTTCCTTCCGACGTCTTTATTATCTTCTTTTGCGATGAATATTTTCAATGATAGGTGTAGTTATGATTCCAACACTATTACACAAGAAACTTCCCTTTCTATTATAATGACCAAATGTAATTGCAATAGAAAAGAATTGTTTTTAGAATATTATTTATTTATTGACTTGAATAACCGACAACTATACTATTACAGTTCTGATTACTAATAACCAGTGCATTTTTGTTTTGCACCTCTATTTAAAGTTAAATTGTGCTGACTAACATATGAAAATATTTCATGGAAATTTTATTCAAGTAACTCATTTATATCTTTATGCTGTCTCTGCGTCTGGGAATAATATTCATAACATGCGTAACAAGCGCTCGACCATCTGGCTACATCCCCTTAGTTTGTTGGTAGGTAATGTCAAAAAGAAATGAAGAGAAAAATCTGTAGGTCAAGTAAAAGTGATATTTGTCTGTGTGCGAAGGTATTTTGTTGACGTAATAAAGATTATAATTGCAAACTACTGACAAAATTGTTCTGACCGCGAACAAGGAAAGATATGCGGATTTTATTTTCAATGTTTTTTTGTTATGAAAATTGTAACGGATTTAGTTGTTCTCATACGACGAAAAGCGTTGACTTTCTTTCTAACAGATCCATCAGGACCACAGGTAAATCTGTAGGACGGGCTGTCAGATGGGTTGTTCAGCCAACGAGTTACGTTTCGGTATGCTTGCTTCACCAAAAGACCAGCTCGTCGGTGGGTGGGTTCTTGTATCTGCCACTGAACTACCGCACATTATTCCATGCCGATATGATAAACCCGACAAGAACTATGTATTCATAACGCGCGCAAGTTATCTTTCCTAAATTTCAGAAAAGGGAACCTAAGATGTTGATGAGACCCTGAGTTTGTCCCTCCCACCGTTTTCTTAAACAATAAGAAAATTCTTAGGTTATCGATCAACCCGAATTCTTCCAATAACCCCTCACTTAAAATTGAGTAAACTTTTTAAGAATAAAAATAAATAAATAAATTTAGTGGCGCAACAGCTCATGAAGAGCCAGGGCCTAGTGACTAACAACTCTAAACCATTCCTGTGTGCGTGTTTGGAGGATTTGTCAGTTCCTCGCAAGAGGCAGTACCTCGGAAAAAAAATGTATGTTTTGAGGTGACAATGGCCGGGAATCGAACCCAGACCTTTAGCATGACAGTCCTACGCACAAACCATTATGCCACGAGGTACTAATTTTTAAGAATAACTCTCATTATTCTCGGCACTTAAAAGCATCATCACTCCTTATCTTTCCCGCTTGCACAAAAAAAAATTAAATCACTCCATTCTAAATCTAAACAATCCCAGACAAATCATAATAACGTGTTGTTTCATATTTCAAGTATAAAATTTATTAATTCTAGCTAAAGTAAAGAGATAGTAAAACGAAAAATGATACAAAAGAAAATGATGATCTACTCATTTAGGTATGATAAAAGAATCTCTTAAAATCTCATTGTTGTAATGGAACTAGGATACGTGGTAAATAAAGCTAAATCATGAATAAGAGACCTTATTTGGAGTGTGAGTGAAGAGATAACAAATTACGCTAGGTCAAGATCTAATAAAAAAAAAAAAACGAGATGGAATAATCGATTATTATGTAAATCTCTTTATCTCTAAAATTGTTCCTTGAGCTTTAATCTATATCTTTCCACTCACACTCAGTCTCACTCTTAAATTCCACTAGAATAATACAAAAATCACTCGATTAATCTGACTCAAAAATATAATATTATTGGTATTCACTTTCTCATGATCGTCGTTCAAATTAAGTATTTGTTCAATTCAAATAAAATAAAACAAATGTACTTACGGACTTACTCTAAGGTGACGTACACAGCAGATTTTTTCGGCGTTTTAGTCGCTTATTTCGATGAGCGTAGCTAGATTTAGGATAAGTAACCCTGAAGCCACACGAGCCAGTACTGGCTAGCCAGTCGCAATACACTCACACTCTTTTACCGACACATACAAGCATGAGCAACTGGCTCGTCAACCTGCTTGCTTTTTTCGTAGCCAGTTGGGAAGCCAGTATTGACTCTTTTATTTCACAAAATATTAATAAAATAAGAATCGGGGAGTCAAAAGTTTTATAAATTTGATAATGCCCATTTCATTCACTCGTTTAATGAAAGTGGACTTAAACTACACTCTGGAGGTCAGTTTAAGTTTTAAATCCAGATAAATACTGAATTTTATATTATCCACTTTTCTTGACATTTTAATTTCAAGAAGTGATATCAAACCTAAGATTTTTCAACAGAGTTTAACAAAAAAATTTGTTTTGGAAAACGAATTGGCTACTCAAGATTCACATGTCTCGCCCTGGTAGTCGAAACGTACTTCCTAGTATCATGGTCATTAAGCTCGCCTCGCTATGTTCTCGCCATGCCCATTTACACGGGAATCTATGTCATGGCTTTCTCGCTATGGTCTCGCCATCACATTTACACGCTATCCTTTGCAGAGCATGTTTTGCCATTATCTCGCTTGCGTCTCGCCATAGTCTCCCCAAAGTTCTTTTAAATTGAATTTTTCAAAGTGGTTAAAATAAGCTACAGGTCTCATGTGGTGTGTTTTTGTGTCTTCTTACCATTCGAGAAGAGAACCAAAAAATTGGTGAATAAATTGATTAAGCGTTGAGAAGGCTTTCCCAAACCAAAGTGAATAAATTTTCTAGTGAATTCCCATCGCTTCAGTGTAGTTGCTCTCATTTAACGCCATGTAAGGAAATTCTGAGAAGTAAAATTTTAGTTTTCTTTCTGATGGTTTTGCGTTGGTTTGGGAGAGCTTTTACAGAGACAAGTAAAGGCTCTCCAGAACCAACGCAAAACATTCGTAACGTTCTGTTCTTTTGCTAGTTTTGTCGCATAGCATTAGTTTGTTTTTAGTTCATTTCATTTTGAATGAATGGAATATCATAGTACTTCTATTTTTTTTCACTGAAATCGTAGTAGATTTATTCCATTTGGATTGACATCCGAGCCCTGGCCAGTATAGAAGCCAGTACAGCATGCCGCCTACGTCACAGCCAATACACGAATAGGAACTTGACAGTCAATGTATGTAACCAATTGGCTAGCCAATACTGGCTCGTGTCACTGATCTCTATAATACACTGGATAGTGTATCGACATAAGAAAGTTGCTTCCATTTGAAGAATTGTTATATTATGAAGCTGACCACTTTTTGTATAACAATATGACTGTATAACAATTTATACAAAATAATCCACTATGAAGACGTACAATTTTCGTTCGTAGCTACGGAATTACAAATGTAAAGAGTGTGACAAGGAGGTAAAATCGTAAAAAAACACAAACTATTTAATGGCATACTCCTCATCACACTTATCATCTGTTTTGTTCAACTTGAACAGAAAACTGAAATAATGAACGAAGTCGACGGTTCCCATATCCCATCTACATATTTACTATTACCTATTTAAACACCTTTCTATTGATATAATTCTAGTGCCATTGGAAAATAATAGCACAAACAAAATGTACACAATGAATAACTTAATGAAAAAAAAAAATATAAAATAAACTCCTACAAAGTTTTTCCCTTTCATATTATTGGTCTGTTTCTCTTTCTTCAGATTGAAACTTTGTAACCAGTTTTTTTTGTATTAATATAGACGTCAAATTATGAAGCCGACCACCTAATTGTCATCTTCAAATGGAAGCAAGAAAACTGTTATACATTATAAGGAATACACTATCCAGTGTATATAGAGATCAGTGGCTCGTGTGGCCTCAGGGTAAACAATAATCTTTTTAAATTGAACGATAAATGATATTAAGACAATACCTAGCCTTTTTTTCATGAGAAAGAAGAATTTGTGACGAGTGATTAAATGAGTTGCCTTATAACTAGTTTGGAATAAGACTTTACAAGTTAAATAATATTATTTATCTAAAAATGATGTATGATGTATGTATAGTGATCTTGCTGGTTTTATTTATTTGAGGTTGAAGTGCGAGAAGGGAGTAATAATTCCCGATTATAGGCGTCTTTCGGAGATTATTTTGATGGCGTATAGCAAATAGAAATAGTTGAGCTTAGAACTCGATCTTATCAATTTGTACACGTGATGATGTATATTTTATGTTGTTGCAAGTAATTTAGCTTTGCTAAAATTCTACTGGGTTGGATGTTGTTTTTTTTTCTTTTTAAATGAGATGATATGATCCCGACAATTTTTTATTTTCACCAATTTAGATGAGGATTGTTGCTAAAAGCAAAGGTTCAGATAGTGTTTTTTTTTGTAGGCTTAGAGCTTATCAGTGCTGTCAACACAATAACACATGCAATTCAATTGAATTTAATTGTGTGGAGACCCGTGGCGCTACAATCCGGTGTGATTAGGTGTCAAAACTGAAAGAGAGTGAGTGCACGATAAACTGCGGTTCACTGTGTATCATAATCCGTCTTCGGGATCAGAAAAGCAGCTTTTGAATCGGGTTGGTATTGCCAATTCAGGTAGGTTCTTACAGTTGAACCCAATATTGGTAGATTTCTTTTTATTGTGTGACTGGGTGGTTGAAAAGTTTCACTTCGTATAAGCGAAATATATTGATTATTTTTATATTATTTTGCTCACAGCGAGAATTTTCTTAAAGTTTGGTTAATAAAAATTTGGTGATGGATTTTGATTTAATATGTCTGTTTTTCTCGAGAGTTGAATTTGGAAAGCGTATGATTCGCGGAAATGGAAACGTCTGTAGGTGTCTCGTAATTCTATACTATCGGTGCTTTTCTTCGAACGACGCCCCGGACGTGTTCAGTGCGTTATATAAATTAATCTTTCGTGTGTTTTTATAAAGTGGTCCACACACAGCCTTTCAACTTCTTTGTTCCCTGGACATGGAGTTGAAATGGAACAAGGACTATCTTCTATAAAGTCGACCCACATTTAAGTTAGATTATATTTTTAACGAGCGCACACCAATGTAATGTTTTCTTAGGTTCTTTAATAAAACTTATTCACTTAATTTAAATTCTCTACTTATTAACTTCACAAAATAAAACACTTTACTTTTCTTACAAAAAAAAACAATTTATTGTTCACCACTGAAATTAGTTCACTAACTTGACTTTTATTACAACCAACTTTACATGTCATGTCTAGTCCGGAGCTCGATGTTTCTTTAATCCAGAGTGTTTATAGTTCATTCGAAAGTCGTTATAGTACAAATGTGAGAATCCTTACATATTATTTGAAAACTGTCAGAGATATAGCCATTCAAACTTCACAATTTCTTATAATTTTCGCATGCGTAATTTATTTATAAAATGTATACATAAGTCTTTGATTTTATTAAAATTATTTTAAGTTGTTTTTTTTTACTCTATTGTGTTTTAACTTGATTTGAATGTAAAATATTACTCCTTTATGTTTTACATAAGTAGTTTCTTATTTGATACATAGTTAACTCGTATACCCAAAACTTTTTTCTTTATGATACAAAAGTGGATACAGAAAGTGAACTATCTACCTATAAAAACCAGATAAGGTAAAAAAAATATAATTATGTAGGTTCTTAATAATACATTTAGTTAGGTATTTTGGTACTTACTTTTAAATTAAACAAAATTAATGTGTTTATTTTTAATTGAGAAAGCTTAAAAAATGAACATAAGAAAAATCTTATGATTACAAAATAAAACTTTTTACTTTGACTATACTTTTGTGAGTGGTTGAACATAAATTTCGTTATAACAAAACAATCACATGTCTTTAATTCTATTTTAAATGAACAGGTGTAACTATCTTAAGATACCTTTTTATTATTTTCAAATCCAAAACAACTGACGTAATTTCAATACACAAAAACAAAACAAATGATTACAGATTACAGATTAAAATACAGACACATTTATTTCTACCTGTTTATGATCACTGGTGACTACTCTACTCAGTGCTCATGTGGTGTTGGTATATTTGTAGGCAGGTGGTTGCTTCCACACAATCCATGACATCCACAAAATGTTTTGTTTATGTGCAAATCATTGACTTATTAGCTGTGTTGTTTTGAAACTCCACTAAATTCTGTCTGAAAAAAACGACAACAAAACAAAGCAATTTACATGTCAAATACAACAACTACTACTTCCATATAGAGTTAGCTATGTCCAGATAATTAAGTGGATTTAACTTTTGTCCCGATAAAAACGGTATTGCCAGACTACTATTGTCGTTGTGTTATCGATAATTTGTATAGAAATGTCAAATGTTTGTTGGTTAAATTATTCAATACAAAATGGCAGGCCATGGCAAAGGTTGAAATGTCCCAATGTGGTTTTTTTCGCCAATGTCCATATGGACATGAAAAAAACGCAGCTATTATATATGGACTGCTAGTTGGGTGTCACTTTCATACAAGACCTGCAAATATATTGGTTTCGCGTTTTCGAAGCGGCAGTAGCCCTCGATACCCCTTTACGGGAAAAATAAGCACTATTTATAATGCCATCTCTTGCACGTACCAGAATTTTTATTCATAGAAACTAAGGACATCTATTGGCATTATCTATAAGAAACACTGCCAACTATAGTTATAAAATGTTGCCGATTAAGATAGTGCTGGGTGGCCATGAGAAAAACCCCTTTTCATTTATTTATAATAAATGTTTGTTTTTAAAAAGTAATATTTGAAATAAAATAAAAAGGGTATTCATGCAAAGGCGTAAGGTCATCGTAAATATATAAAAGTGGTAAACTGCGTAAATCTGTCTAATTTTCCATTAAAATTGTGACACATTTACGAAGTTTAAAACTTTAAAAAGTTTACGACGGCCTTACGCTATTCTATGAATACCCTTAATAGATAACAAAAAGTGTGAAAACAATAGAGGTAGAATATTTCATTTAAATAAGCTTTCGGGTTTCACGTGTTCAAATTTAACTAATTAAGTAAAATGTGAGAACTATTTCTGAGAAAGGTTGCTCACCTTTAACTATAACTGTTTAATTTTCAATAAATTGGATGCTAGAAAAAATAGAGAAAAGTAACAATTTGTTTCTCGAGTATAAATGGCGTTAGTAGTAATGGCGTCATTAGAACTGTCTTCTTACGACAATCATTTTGCCCCACCTAAACTCCAAAATCTTATCTTGTATTTTACAAAGTGATAAACGATTAAGGAAACCAGTTTTTAATGGCACAGTGTGTGTCTGTGTAAATATGGGAAAACGAATTGCTCTATTCTATTGGAATTGCAAAGAAGTGACACACCAAAAACCACATTATGTTTACAGTTCCCGTGATGAAAGGCTCTCCCAAACTAACGCGTATCCACTGTTCATAAATCCCTTACCTCTGATGGGGGGAAATTTGGAAATTTAAGAACCGCGAGTTAAATAAAACACCGAGTTATAAGGTCGGGTATGCTGTTTATTCGAACTAAAGTATAAAATCTTAACCTACGCTTATATATATTGTTTTGTTCGTGATATCGATAAGTGATAACAAAAAGACACACACAAATTCTGAACCCAAGCGCAAGCAATCAGTTGCTTGTTATCTCAATTTGTATGTGTGCTCATGTTTGCTAGATAAGATATCCTAAGCAAACATAATGCCTATCACTTACTATCAGTCTATCACTATCAGTCGAACCAGAAAGTCAACGTGGACAAGCTTAGCCTAACATTTGAATAAAACAGATTTGAAGTATAATTAAAAAGTATTTTATATTCACAATCAATTTACAATACTGGCGACGAGGTAAACCAAAATAAGAACATGAACGATAGCACAGTGGCAAATGTCAATGCAGAGAAAAATGCAGCACCGGTTTTTGGCAAATTGGAACAATTCCAACCCTCAATGTCTTGGAACAATTACAAGGAAAGAATGGAATTCTATTTCGAGGCAAATGGATTAAAAAATGAATTACAGCAAAAGGCAATATTCCTAGCATGTGTCGGAGAAACCACATATGAGATTATTCGCTCACTACTTACACCATTGGGTCCAAAAAATGTCACATTTCAAGAAATTCTTGAAAGATTGGATGGCCATTTCCATCCAAGGCCAAACGAAATAGTCCAAAGATTTGCATTTCACAAAAGATGCCAAAAGCCGGGAGAATCAATTCCAGATTTTGTTAAGGACTTACGCAAACTCTACGAACATTGCAATTTTGCCGAGTTAAATAATATGTTGCGTGATCAAATTGTATGTGGAGTAATTGATGAGGCTCTGCAAAAGCGATTGTTCAGCGAGACGAAACTCGATTTCCAACGAGCTTATGAACTAGCCCTAGCACATGAAACGGCATTTAAAAATGTGTCGGATGTTCGTGGTTCTGGATGTAACGAAGTTATGGCTATGACAGGTCAGAGCCAAAAGGTTCACAAATTTAATAAATGTTTTCGTTGTGATGGGCAACATCAACAAGAAAAATGTTTTTTCAAAGACAAAAACTGTGACTTTTGTCATAGAAAAGGTCATTCAAGCAGGGCATGCTTTAAAAAGAAGGCTAGCACTAAGCAAAAGAGCACTGGTCACGAAGTCCACGTGTTACAAGAACACTCAGGTGAGCAAGATAACTCACAAGAAGACGGCTATTTCTACGAAATAAATAGTGTCGACGAAGCGCAATCTCGAAAATCATCACGAAGTTAATCATAAATGGAGCTAGCGAAGAGTTTGAAGTTGATTCGGGTGCATCTTGCACAGTTATATCAGATGTCACATGGAACCGTATAAAAACATCAACTCAACAATTGAACACATCACCTCTTATTTTACAAACCTGGTCAAAAGAAAAACTTCGAGTTTTGGGAACGTCTCTGGTGAATGTTGAATATAATCAAAAAGAATTTAAGTTGCTGGTTGTTGTTATTTCAGGTGGCGGAAGGAGTTTGTTGGGTCGCGATTGGTTTAAACCATTGGGAATATCTATTAAAGGAGTGCATGAGATGGAAACAGGTGGGAATTGGGATTGGATTATGGAAAAATACTCACAGGTGTTTCGAGAATATTTAGGAGCGCATGTGGGTGAACCTGTCAACATTGAATTGCTGCCTGAGGTGAAACCAATATTCTTAAAACATCGTCAGGTTCCATTTGCGTTAAAAAATCAAGTCGAAGCTGAGATCGACAAGTTGGTGCATCAAAAAAACTTGGAACCCGTGAAATTTTCGCGTTGGGCAACACCTATCGTTCCAGTTCTTAAAAAAGATGGATCTATGCGTATATGTGGAGATTATCGCAGTACGGTCAATATGGCAATCAAACCCAATGCATACCCACTACCTTTGTATGGAGAAGTTATGTCTGCGATATCCACTGGGAAGCTGTTTACGAAATTGGATCTCCAACAGGGCTATCAGCAGTTGATGGTAGATGATGAATCTGCCGATGTCCTGACACTGAACACTCACCGAGGATTATTTAAGGTAAGAAGACTTCCTTTTGGCGTGGCTGCTTCACCAGGTATTTTCCAAAAATTTATGGATAATTTACTGCAGGGAATAAACGGTGTAAAAGCCTTTATAGATGATATAATAATTTCAGGTGAAAATGAATATTCACATAACATAAATTTAGAACTCGTACTAAATAAATTATCTAAAGCAAATATAACTGTAAGGAAATCTAAATGTATTTTCGGAAAATCAGAGGTGGGCTTTCTTGGGTACCACATATCGGCTGATGGCATACGACCAAATAAGTTTAAAGTAGATGCAATCCAGAAAGCACCTCTCCCTCAGAATAAAGAAATGCTTCAGTCATTTTTGGGAATGCTTAATTTTTACAATAAATTTTTACCAAACAAGGCATCTATGGCCGAAAAACTGCATCGATTGTTAGACAAAAATGTTAAATGGTGCTGGAACAAAGAGCACACGCTTATATTTAATGAATTGAAAGACCTTTTGAAGTCCGATACTGTACTTACACACTACAATGAAAATAAACTTTTAGTTCTTTCTTGTGATGCCTCGCCATATGGTGTGGGGGCAGTGTTGGCACATCGAGACGGAGATAATAATGAACGCCCTATCGCATTTGCTTCGCGTACTTTGGGTTCAAGTGAACGAAATTATGCCCAAATTGATAAAGAAGGCTTAGCAATTATTTTCGGTGTAAAACACTTTCATCAGTATATTGCGGGTAGACAAGTTCTGATAATAACAGACCACAAACCATTATTGGGTATTTTTAATAAGCAGAAACCTATTCCTGTTATGGTATCACCACGTATGTTGAGGTGGTGTCTTCTTTTGTCCGCCTATGATTATGAGCTAGAACATCGACCGGGGAAATTAAACGCCAATGCGGATTGCCTGAGTAGACTTCCGCTGCAATGTTCTAAAGATGGTCCCAGTGATCTGGCAGATATATTATTACTCGAAAAATTAAAGGATACATCCATTCGAGCGGAAGACGTGGCCCGCGAGACTGCTCGAGATCCGGAATATAGTAAAGTGATGCGATGGCTGCTTCATGGGTGGCCAGTAAAAATAGAAAAGGAATTTAAAATTTTTTTCCAAAGAAAAACAGAATTATCCACACATAAAGGGTGTATTTTGTGGGGTACGCGAGTGGTTATACCATCCACCCTACAGGCAAATGTTTTAAACTTACTACATGCCAATCACCCGGGAATGAGTCTTATGAAGTCTTTGGCACGAAGCTACGTCTGGTGGCCGCAATTAAATCAACACATTGAACAGGTGGTACGAGCTTGTAATCAGTGTCAATTGAATCGACCAAGTCCTCCAAGTGCTACTCGACAATTTATATCGCAAGAAACAAATCCTTGGTCGACTTTACATCTAGATTTTGCAGGACCTTATAAAGGTCACACATTTTTAATTGTAGTAGATGCGACGTCCAAATGGCTTGAGGTTAAAATAGTTGCAAATCAATCAACTGCAGAAATTATCAGAAAACTGCGAGAGATATTTGCGATTCATGGGCTGCCCAGGAAAGTCATAACTGACAATGGTACTGCATTTGTCTCAGAAGAATTAAAAACGTTTTATCGAAACAATGGAATAAAATTCAACACAACAGCCCCCTACCACCCTTCGAGTAATGGCCAAGCTGAACGAATGGTTTGATACACAAAGTCATCACTGTCAGTATTAACAGAAGGTGATACCCATCTAAAACTACAGCGATTTTTGTTTAAACAACATACAACGCCTCATACCGCAACTGGAAGAACCCCAGCGGAGTTAATGATGGGAAGAAAGTTAAGAACAATGTTGGATATGTTACACCCAGACAACATCAATTTAAAGAACGAGATGAGTGAAGAAGACTTTGCAATTGAAAAATTAAGAACTTTTCAAGTGGGAGACGCAGTATTCTTCAGAAACTATTCAGCTGGCCCTAAATGGTTGAAGGGCAATATTGCAGAGATAACCGGACCAGTGTCGTATATTATAAAAACCATGAATGATCAGATAGCCAGGCGACATGTAGATCAAATTCGTCGTAGAGTAGACGGTGACATGGAAATCGAAAAAGAACTTCGAGTTATCAACGCACCAATCATAAATCAAAACAATGATTCCATTCATTCCGGACCATCACCGCCTGTTTCTCTTATCTCAACCACAGAACCCCACTTATGCCAAGAAGACCCACAAATTCCAACCGACACCATCAACGACCCAACAGCAACATCTTTGAGCCCAACTTCCCCCGAGCATCTGGAGTCATCATCATCAGCTTCCAGTAATCAACAAGCTACTTGATACGGAAGAGTTGTAAAGCAACCGTCTCGTTTAGGATACTAAACAGCATCCAAAGAGGAAGGAGTATTATATATCAAGAAAAGTGGCAACATGGTTAAATGGTGTTGAACACAACCTTTACTCATGTGTCAAATTATGAATTGGTAAAATGGATTAGGGAACCGGGGAGTCAGTCGAACCGGCAAGTCAACGTGGACAAGCTTAACCTAACATTTGAATAAAAGAGATTTGAAGTATATATAATTAAAAAGTATTTTATATTCACAATCAATTTACAATACTTATCTTATTACTTCTTATTATCCTAGTGTTCAATGTTTGAACATTCTGCCCCGCCTCATAGAGCAGGCAGGGAGAAGTCAATCTCAGATTTTTCATTCTTTCTTTTCAAATACAAAATAATTACAATAATAATTATTACAATACTAATCAATAAAGATACATGGCCGCTTATCTGATGAAACTTAACTAATTTAATATTTGACTCATATTCCCGCATGTCATGAACTTGTGATATCAATTGTCGGATGCAGTTCCTAGTCTCTACTAGCGATGAGTTCGTTAGAGTCAGTTGGTTCTCAGTTATCAGATCTATATTCTTTGTCCATGTCATCGCAAGAGGATCAGCCTTCACATTTGATCCTAATTGATACCCAGATGTTATTTTGATTCCTTCAAATTGTGCCTTACATCCTGGTGCCAGAGTCAATATACGAGTACCTTGAGAAGGTAGTTCCACTAATCTTTGTTCATAATCGCTACAGTTTAGGACAATGTTGATTGGTTGTATGTTTTAAACAGCCAACGGTTGTTTCCAGACAACTCTTTCCAAAATGAGTGATAAGGAATTTCCTTGAATTGGCATTCGGCATGCTTTGAATTCTTTAAGGCTGACATTTCACAGGATCTGTCGGTAGCTGCATTCCATACCCAATTCTTTTGACATAAGAATCTTCCTTCCAGGCTCCTTTTGCAGGTATTTAGTTGTGGTTCCGTAATCAGTGTATACACAAATTCTACTGTATTGTACGCCATGTATTCTGCAGTTGGTTGTGCTATTATCATCTTTCCTCTAAATTCCATTGGCAACGGAATCAACTTGTAAACCTCTGATGGTACATAATTAATAAGTGGTATATCAGCTCTAATTACTAATCGAGTACCGATAATAGTACCCTTAGCGACCATGGAGTTGTAAGTGTCTCTAACAATGTTCCCTTCCTGTTTTCCCAACATTGTGAGATCACTTGGCAGATTACTTTCAATGAAGTCTATCTCTTTCATGAGTTGTGATGGTTTGAGTAAATGTGGATTTATATGACCATGATTCATGTCCATAAGTAACGTGATGATATCCGATTGGATGCTATCACATTCTTCAATCATAGTATTAACTTGTATTGCCAGTGACTGAAATTGTAATGTCAATTTTTCAGCATTCTGGAATTGGAGTGAGTGCGTGTAGAATGTGTTTAGCTGTTGAGTTAGCCTTTTCAGGTTGTTATTCACATCCTCAGTTGTTTTCTTTAATATGTTAGTTGTAGAGTCAATTAAAGATGTCTGTTTTTCACTTAGCTGTTTTAACTATTGTTGATTATCCAACAGGGCTTTCATATTTTCCGTTATTTCCTTTCTATCGTCTGCGTCCATCGTACCAAAGAGTATGTGTAAGATTGATCCGACAAATTCCAATCGTGTTCTTCTTTTTCTATTCTTCATCATAAACAGCTCATTGTTTGATACCAATATACGAAACTTCCTTCTCATTGATTGAACCATTGATTCACAGGATTCTTTGAAGTAAGTCAATTTATGGCAATGTCTCTCTAACTGTGTTGTCAGATTATTGATTCCCTGCATCTCTTTGAAGAATGGATCCAGAAACGATTAATTTCCAATTTGATCTTACAACATCCATTTTCCGATATTGTCTAAATATATTGCGGAATTTTGCTGAAGCCTTGTAAGATAAGTCCCTTTAGTGCCTATTGCCAGCGGTGCTCCTTCAAGAACAGCGGTCATCATTAGTAGTAGCATTAACATAGTGGCCATTTTGCTCATTTTTGGAATCGTTGTTACTAATTTCATTGTTATTAGAATTACTTATGTCAGTATGTTTTGACTCTGTCGACTCTTGAGGACATACAAGAATTTTGTGTATAGGCCGCTTCAACGTGCCGTTTTTAACTTTTAGAGTCACTACTCGTACTTTTCCATCATTTCCAGTGTGCACTTCCGTTATTTTACCTAACGGCCACCTGGATGGCGGTGTATTCTCGTCTTTGATGATGACTATATCATTCTCTTTAACATTATTTTGTTGTGTTTTCCTCCTCTGTTGAAGCATATGTAAATATTCGTTTTTCCAGCTGTTCCAAAAATCTCTCTTCATTTTTGAAATAAGTTTCCATTTGTCGGTGGAATTAATTGTAAGATCACTTACTGATTCAGGGCAATCGATCAAGGACCTTCCAATTAGAAAATGGCCTAGAGTCAGTACATCTAAATCCTCAACATTGTTGCTATTGAATGCACAGAGTGGCCGTGAATTCAAAATTCCTTCAATTTGGGCTAAGAGAGTTGACATTTCTTCGAAGGTTAATTTCGAATCTTCTACTACTCGCCTTAGATGATGCTTCACTGCCTTTACTCCAGCTTCCCAAATTCCTCTAAAGTGAGGGGCTGCCGGCGGAATAAAATGCCATTGAATCCTTTCTGATTCTAGCATCTGACTAACGTCTGAATTCTGTTTGATTGCTTGTAAGAATTCCTTATCCATTTGTCTGCTTGCACCAACAAAATTGGATCCATTGTCAGAGTATAGATGAGTAACTCGATATTCTGGTAAATTTCCCATTATCTGTCCTGCCACACATTGTCGATATCTTATGCATTTTGGGCATAGTCTGATGCATTTTTTTACAGCATTTTGTAATCCAACGATCCAGTACCTTCGCCTTATTATGGTTTCCATGACGCGAATGGATCCGTGTAATGTTGCTTGATGTGTGTCTTCAATTATTGCTGTAGTTAAATTTGATTTGTTTAAAATGACTGGATGCTTCTGATTGTATTGTAAGTTAGATAAATGCAACCTGCCGCCTACTCTTAGAATATCCAAGAACGGATTTAAATTGATAATTCTATTTTTTGGATTAATGTATTTGTTCTGTTGTAAACATTTTATTTCTGTTTCAAATTCGCTTTTTTGATGATGTTTTACAATGAGTTTCCAAGCGTATTCTACTTCGTCTACTGGAGAAAAGTTTAAAAATGCATTTACTCGCATCTTTTTCCGAATGAAGCGTATGATAAATGCTACTATTCTTTGAAGTTTTGTTAAACTGTATATCTTGTATAAGATCATCTAAAAATTGTTTATTGGTTTTGTCTGCAGCCATCATTAATACAGTTGGTCGATATGTTTCTTCATACTGTTTGGGCCACTTTTCTTTAGGTTCCGTAAGCCATTCCGGCCCGTTCCACCAGAGTGTGTGTTTGCTTAGCTGGTTCGCATATATTCCTCTTGATGCTACATCTGCTGGGTTTTTGCTTAGAGACAACATGTCTCCATTTAGCTTTAGGAATAAGTGCATTAATCTCATCGACTCTGGTTCGAACAAATTTGTATTTGGATTTATTATTTTGTATCCAACAAAGTGTTATTGTTGAATCACTCCAAGCATGTACTTCATAATCTCTATTTATGACCTTTATAATTCTGTGCAAAAGTCTTGCTAATAGTTGTGCCGCACAGAGTTCTAATTTCGGAAGTGTTTTTCTGTTCCTTATTGGATTTACTTTGCTCTTCCCACTTATCAGTGTAGTTGATGAGTTGATCTTCATATACACTACCGCTGCGTATGCTTTTTCGGACGCGTCAGCAAAGCCGTGTAACTCAATTTTCGTCCCAATAGATGATTGCAGCCATCGAGGAATTTTTATTTCATTAAGACTAGATATGTGTTCTATGAAACTATTCCATTCATTCTTCAAGTTCTCTTCAAGTTCACTATCCCATGACATTTCTTGAATCCATAATTTCTGCATAAAAAGCTTTGCAACTACTGTGACTGCTGACAGCCAACCCAATGGATCGAATATTCGGGCAAGATTTGATAATGCAATTCGTTTCGTAATTTTATCATCAGTCGATAAATTCAAATAGAATTTAAATTCGTCTTGTGTTGGATCCCAATTTAGTCCTAGAGTCTAAACTGATTCGTTATATTTAATTTCAATCAGTTGATTATATATATATATATATTTTATTGTAGTTGAATTAATATAATTTTTTCTTATAAAACTAGATTGCACAATTTACAGAGATATGATAATTTTCTACCTTACTACTGAAAAACTAATAACATTTTATTCAATAATAATATCACAGATTTAAAACAAGGAAAAGCTACTACAAAAAACCTTCATTTAATTAAGAAAAACATATTTTCCATGAGGAGAGAGAAGTGGGGTCGAGTTTATACAAGTTAAGATGTTGTTTAGATTTTTACTTAAATATATAAAGGACAAAATAAATATGTATTTATATAATTTTATCACAGAATTAAGTTAATAAATAAATAATAAATTAGTAAATAAGTAAATAAATAAGTAAAATAAATAAATTTAACAAAAATAAGTACCAAAATAAAGTAGCTATAAATAAATAAATAAATAAATAAATAAATAAATAAATAAATAACTAACTAAATAAATAAATAAATAAATAAACAAAAAAATTAATAAATAAATAAATAAGTAAACCAAAAACCCAATAAGAAATAAACAAATAAACAAATTAATAAATAAATACATAAATAAATAAATAAACAATTTTTTTTGATATTATCAAAGTTTTGTATATAATAAATAAATAAATAAATAAATATATAGATGGGTAAATAAATAAACAGATAATACACATAAACAAAATGTTCATAAATAAATAAATAAAAAAAAAATAGTAATAATAATAATAATAAGAACTTACAACACCTTAAGTTGCTAGGTTTGAAATGAGATTATTGTCAGAAGAACTACACAACACAATATAACGTTGATACGTTGATATAAATTTGATATTCGAGCTTTAACGCATTCAATTTTTGCTTCATGGTGGAGATATTCCGTAGAATAGTGCCATGGATGGTTAAGCATCATTTTTAAAATTTTATTTTGCATAATTTGCGACCTACGGATATGGCTTTTAGCGCATGTTCCCCAGACGGGTGAACCATACAACATTATAGTTTGAAATATTACTTTGAAAATTATCAATTTGTTTTCTTCACTTAATTTAGACTTACGATTTATGAAAGGATATAGAGTTTTAATCGCAATATTTAGTTTATTAAGTGTTTCCTGAATATGCAAACTAAAGGTCAAAGTTTTGTCAAGGTGTACCCCGAGATACTTAGCCCGCGATTTCCATTCTGTTTGAACTCCATTCAACTGAAGCCTATTGGTTGGTAAGTAGCAGGGTTTTCTTTTCCTGGTAAAAAAGAGAGCCTGAGTCTTTGAAGCGTTTAATTTAATTTTCCAATCATCAAAGTACGATTGAACTAAATTTAGAGCAGATTGCAAATTGGTTTCAATCATGGAACCAATCGAACCTGATGAATAGATACACGTATCGTCCGCGAAAATGGCAGTATCACAGTTTTGGGGTCTAGGTAAGTCATGTGTATATAAAATATATAAAAATGGTCCAAGTACGGAACCTTGGGGTACACCTGCAACAATTTCAATAACATCGGAATACCAATTGTTAACGGAAACTTTGAAAGTACGCTTTGTTAGAAAAGATGATATCATTTTGCCAATAAAAAGTGGGAAATTTAAAGTAAGCATTTTGTGGATGAGCCCTTCATGCCAAACCGAATCAAACGCTTTTTCAACATCAAGGAAGACCATTCCCGTACTTCTACCTAAAATAAGATTACTTTTGATATCTTTTGTTATTCTGTCAACGTGGTGCACAGTACTATGATGTCTTCGGAAACCGAATTGTTCTTGTGGCAAGATATTAAATTGTTCAACATGTAGCATAATTTGTTTTTAATTAATTTTTCTAAGCATTTGCTGAGAGAGCTTAACAAACTTATTCGCCTGTAGCTGGATGGCGTGGAAGCATTTTTGCCTGGCTTCAGTATAGGGATAATTTTTGCCATTTTCCACGCATTCGGAAAGTATCCCAGTTTGAAACATCCATTAAATAGAGTTTTAAGGTACCTAACTCCTGTTTGAGGAAGGTTTTTTAAAAATAAATTTTTATCCCGTCAAATCCAGGAGATTTTGTATTTTTAAGGGCTCGTAAAATAATATTTACATCGTAAGTAGATACTATATTATCCGTAACATCAATGGTACTTGCGTGAAGCGCTTCAATAGATTGAGACACATTACTTTCAATAATTCTGTTTCCAGTTACATTAGTTGCAACTAAGTTGTTGGTGCAAAATTCTAGGGCCAAAGCGCTTGCTTTTTCTTCGTTACTGTTACAACACTGTACTTCCTAGCTTAAAAGCCGGAATATGAACCTTTTTCTTTTTTATTACTTTTATAATGTTCCAAAAGGGTTGGCTTCCTTTATCTAAACCTTGCAGTTTATGGTTCCATGTTTTGTTTCTAAAATCAGCAATCGATGATTTAATAATTTCATTCATGATTTTCATTTCAGAAAAGTAAAATTGATTTCTTGTCCTAATCCATAAAGTTCTATATTTATTTCTAACCTTTATTATTTCCACTATTTGAGTTGGAAGTGCATTACCGTTACTTCTACGTTTAATTATTTTTGGAACAGATTGATCGATGCTTTCAAGTACTGTGTCTGTGAAATTTGTCACAGATGTATCAATTTGAGTAATATTAATATCAATTAAACTAGCTACCGGTATATCTTTTAATTTTTGTCGCCCTTTACTTTTAAATCTCTTCCAGTTTGTGTTTTTAAAATCATAAAAAATATTACATGACTCTATAGGGGTACAACTGATTTCTAATACTACGGGTAGGTGATTTGAACTAAGATCACTCACAACGTTAGGTTGGGTAAAGAGTGCAGGCATGTTAGTAAGCAATATGTCTAGTGTGGAAGGGTTTGTTCGATTATTAGGGGGAATACAGGTAGGATGGGGAGGATATAAAACGTTAAATGGATGTCTTGAACATATCCGATAGAATATTACCCCAAGCATTAGCTCGGATACAACCCCAGTTCCTATGCCTACAATTGAAATCTCCACCAACTAGAAATATGTCATTTTGTGTGACTAATTTTCTCAAATCATTACTAAAATCGTACCTTTTACTTGTCGATGAAGAACCACCTTGAAAATAAATTGAGAACAATTTAATTGAACGTCCATTTTCAAATGATACTTCAATTCCAATATTTTCAATCAGTTTGGTTTCAATAACAGGTAACAATTTGTGCTTGACAGATCTTTTGACGACAACGGCTACGCCGCCCCCACTTCTCTCATCCCTATCTACACGATAACAAATGTAGTCTTTATTCGATATGTTAACATTACTATCTAACCAAGTTTCACTTAATAAACTTATGTCAATGTTATGTTTGCTTGGAAAAGCAAAATATTCAATTGATTTATTTCGAATGCTTCTAGCATTCCAACAATTTATCTTAAAGTTAGCATTCATCATTATTTACCTGAATAAAGATACTTAACAGCTAATTGTGCAATCGTATTAAATTGTTCGGCCTTAGTATTGCATCGACTGAGGAGAGTAATCATTTCTGCAGTCAAGGAGTTGATCTCTTCCATGGAAAATAGTTCATTTGTACCAGTAAAACCGGTTTTTGGAGTATTTGACCACGCATTATGACTATTGTTGTTATCCACAACAATTTTGTTTGCAGCAACAGCTTCAGTTGGGTTTGACACCTTGGGCCTCTTGGACCTTTGCGAGAGCGCTGGAAATTCATCGATGTTTGTTATAAACGTATGCTGCTGCTGGTGCATCGTTCTATTTAAAATCGCTGTGTTGTGATGTGATCTGTTTCGTGATGATAATTTCTCTCGTATTTTGCTAAAACCTAGTGGCTTATGCAAATCGGGTCATTGGCCTTATGGGTCTCATTACAATTTGCACATTTTATATTAATTGAGTCACAATTCTTGGTTTCATGATTTAGGGAACAGTTAGCACAATGTGTTTTTATGTGACAATTTTTCTCTCCATGCCCGTACATTTGGCAGTTGTAACATTGAGTCATTTTGTTTCTCTGCCTTCGGGCAAAGTCCCATTTTACTTGGGTTTTAAAAATTGAACGAAATTGTTTCTTAAGTTCAATTAATTTTATGGAACCACACTCAAGATAGATAAGGTAAAAAATATCTGTGAAACTATCGTACGTTTTTTTTATCATTTTAATGTTCATGCATTTGAGACCGAGAGATATTAGTTCATTTTTGAGTTCATCAACGTTTAATTCATGTAAACCATAGAGCATGACTTTAAAAGATCTAACTGAAGGTAAATCGTGGGTAAAGAATTGTCAATTTTTAGACATTAGAGCAGCACAGAGTTTGCTATGAGTTTCAAGATTTTCACAATTGACTTTAATGCCAATCGACATTTTTTTAACACTATAAAGATTTAGTTTAAGTTCATGGAGTAATTCATGGACATTTTCACTCGTTTTTTGCAACACGCACACCGAGGGAATTTTAGATTTTTTTTAGATTCAGTTGGTTTTTCAATAACTTCATCCTCTTCGATATCAATGTCTGTATCTGGATGAGTTTGTAGAGGTATCCAACGATTGTGCTCTATAGAGCTCAGTTTTTGATTTTTATTAAGTAAAGACATGGTGTCTTCACCATTTGGAGAGCGAGATCTCTTTGAAATTTTGATTTTATTTGTATAATACCGCACAGAATAGAAAAGACGTCTGATGTAGTCAACTAATTCACTTTGAATGAATCAGTTGATTGTTGCCACAATTAGGAATGCTGTTAGTTATTTTTAAATCATTTGCCTTAAATGAAAACCATACTTTTTAAGTTCTGTGGATACATTCTGTTGAATTTCCATGCATTTTTCCTTATTATCTGCTCCTGTCATAAGGTCGTCCATGTAGAAATCTTCTCGGATTATTTTTGCTGTATCACCGTTTATTTTACTGCAATTGTTGGCTATGTCCATTAAGGTCTGTACAGCCAAGAATGGTGCAGCTGCCGTTCCATAGGTTACAGTAGTAAGTCGATATTCCTTCAAAACCTTGTTTTTGTTGTCTCTCCACAGGATATGTTGGTATTCTTGATCATCTCTTGCTATTTTGATTTGCCGGTACATCTTTTCAATATCTCCAGTTATAGCATATCTCCACAACCTCCACTTTAAGATGATATCAAAAATATCTTTTTGCAGTCTAGGTCCTACCATCATTATATCGTTCAGGCTTCGACCATTTGATGTTTTAGCAGACGCATCAAAGACCACCCGCAGCTTTGTAGTTAGACTGTTCGCTCTTATTATTGCCTGATGAGGCAAATAGTATTTTCCCATGTTAGCTTTTTCGACTTCTTGCATATGACCTAGTTCTAAATATTCTTTCATAAATTTAGAATATTCTTCTTTTAGAACTTTGTCAGACTCAAATTTCTTCTCCAAATTAAGAAATCGAGCTACGGCCTGTTTTTTAGAGTCTCCAAGTTCTTTGTCTTCTTTGAGCGGGAGAGCCACTATATACCTTCCATCGATACCCACTTCTTTATTATTTGCGTAAGCTTCCAGGCATAGTTGGTCTTCAGTTTTTGAATGTGAATCATTCTGCGATACTTCTTCAATTTCCCAAAATTGCTCCAGATTTGTAACGGCAGTTGTTAGTTTTTTATTAATTGGTTTATCATTTTTAATTATTCCAGACAATATCCAGCCAAATTTTTTATATTTTATTATTTTATCTTCCAGAATTTTGCCGTATAAATCACCTCCTATTACCACGTCTATTCTATCCGATTTGTTGAATAATGGATCTGCAAGCACACAATTACTCCAGTGGTTAAAATCAAAATCAAAGCTTCTGCTTGGTTGAGCCTTAGCCAATGTTGGTAACATCAATGCCTCAACTTTGATTACATGTGTACTCAAAAAACGTGGCTTAAGTTCTAACAAAACTTTGCTCTTAGATATTCCCACTGTTGTGTTTCCAATTCCTTGAAGTTCGGTTCTATCTTTAGTCCGGCGAATGGCTAATATTTGTGCGGCCTCTTCGGATATCATCGTTTTTTGGGATCCTTGGTCTATTAATGCTCGCATTAGCATGAATTCACCGGGTTTTGATTTCACTTGTATTTGTGCAGTTGCCAGCAAAATGGCCGACGAAGCGCCTTCCTTCGTCACTGTTGCTGTTAGTTGTTTCCCTTTTTTCTCTGCAACAAAGTCTTTATCGTGAAGAATCGTATTGTGGTTACGATTACAAATTTGGCATTTTTCTGTTTTGCTTGTGCATTTTGTGTTTATTGTGTGGTCTAAACACCCATAGCATACTTTTGATTTCCGAGTCCAACTTCTTCGTTCCGCCACTTTCAGTTGTAAAAATTTTCGACAATTTTTAGTTTGGTGGCCAGACATTTGGCAATAAAAACATTTTATCTGGTCTGTAAGAAATGTGTGTTGTTTTTGGTTATTCTTTTGAGCATTGTTGCTTCCACTCGCTTTTCCTTTTATTGCCTCAAGTAATACTGATACTGCTGCTCCAGGAATTGTTAAACGTCATCCAACTCTGGATTTCTTTCGTTTTTTTCACCCCTTGCTCGTACTGCCTAAGGGTTTCTTTGTCCAGTTTCCTTATAACCACTCTAGCTATAAATGGACATGCATCATTTAGTGGTATCTTAAGATTTTTTAGTGCGAATATGCACTCATTTGTGGTGTCTAATAACTTTTTAACAGAACTTGCTGACTCGCCATTAATTGTTGGCTGATCAAGTAATCTGTCAACCAGAGTTGTAAACAGCAATCTTCGATTCTTGAATCTCTGTTCGAGCATACTCCATGCCGCTTCATAATTCGTCTCAGTAACGTTGAGATGCATGATGAGCTTTCCTGCTTCACCTTTGACTACAGACTTAAGTCTGAACATCTTTTCTACGTTCGAGATATGCTTTACTTCATGAACTAATTTCACGAATAAATCACGGAAGGACATCCATTCGTTTAAATCGCCATAAAAGACTGGAATTTTAACTTCTTCCAGCTTCAGGTTGGAGGACTTCTTCTGGATCTCGGGTTTTGTTGCTCCCTCTTCAAATATTTTTTGGACATTAGAAGCGCTCTTTGCCGATTCTTCGTAGATGTCCTCAATATTATTGTCATAATATCCGAGGTCTACCGTGATCTTATTATAAATCAATTTCAGATCATTGAATTTTTCCACCACGTCTTTTTCTTCTTGGGATGAGATTTTTTCTGCTCCGACCGTCTTATCCATTTGACGATTGAAGTTTTCATGCCATCGGTAAAACATCTTAATGAGGTTTGTTTCTAATGTTCCCAATGTTAGTGCAAATGTCGGCAGTGTTCTAGCACTTACTGTTGTTGTTGCGTCATCTTCTTGATTATTTGTTGAATACTTTGGAGCTGAATTATCATCCTCTCCTGGCTGAATCGGTGTTTTTGCTGCATCAGGCAAAACATTTATTTTGCTAACTTCACTTTCAATGCACTGGAAATAATTCATTTCGAAATAATTATCTGTGCTGATTCCAACTTCCAAAATTTTTGAGTGGCTTAACTGGAATTTGTTCCATATAGAACTTAGTCTATTCCTTATTTCCAACTCAGATTTTCGATTGGTTTTATTTTTGAGCTTGTTATGAATAAGCACAACTTCATCCCCTATTTGTTTTTGGGATTTGTATAGTTTATCCTTTTTCTCCATTTTAATTGATTTTTGGACCTTTTCTTTTTTTTTACCACTGCACTTTTAATTCGGTGTCTAAGTTCCGATTACACTTACTTTACTGTCAGCCGTAAAGTACGCTATTGAAAATAATAATTTTGAAATGTAATTAACTATACTTTCTTTGCTTTTTAGCAATTGAGAAAATTTTACCAATCAAAATTTATTATAACTTCTTTTTTAAATTTCGTTCGCCTCAATGACGATTGAGAAAATATAAAATAAGGATCCGTTTCGAATGACAAAATGTTCATAAATCCCTTACCCTTGGTGGGGGAAAAATAAGAACCGGGAGTTAAATAAAACACCGAGTTGTAAGGTCGGGTATGCTGTTTATTCGAACTAAAGTATAAAATCTTAACCTACGCTTATATATACTGTTTTGTTCGTGATATCGATAAGTGATAACAAAAACACACACACAAATTCTGAACCCAAGCGCAAGCAATCAGTTGCTTGTTATCTCAATTTGTATGTCAATTTGTGCTCATGTTTGCTAGATAAGATATCCTAAGCAAACATAATGCCAATCATTATTTAGTCCGGAACTCGATGTTTTTTTAATCCAGAGTGTTTATAGTTCATTCGAAAGTCGTTATAGTACAAATGTGAGAATCCTTACATATTATTTGAAAACTGTCGGAGTTATAGCCATACAAACTTTACAATTTCTTATAATTTTTCGCATGCGTAATTTATTTATAAAATTTATACATAAGTCTTTGATTTTATTAAAATTATTTTACGTTGTTTTTTTTACCCTATTGTTTTTTAACTTGATTTTGAATGTAAAATATTACTCCTTTATGTTTTGCATAAGTAGTTTCTTATATGATACATAGTTAACTCGTATACCCAAAATTTTTTTTTTATGATACAAAAGTGGATACAGAAAGTGAGTTACCTACCTATAAAAACCAAATAAAGTAAAAAGAAAATAATTATGTAGGTTCATATTAACACATTTAGTTAGGTATTTTGGTACTTACTTTTAGATTAAACAAAATTTATGTGTTTGTTTTTAATTAAGAAAGCTTAAAAAATGAACATAAGAAAAATCTTATGATAACAAAATAAAACTTTTTACTTTGACTATACTTTTGTGAGTGGTTGAACATAAATTTCGTTATAACAAAACAATTACATGTCTTTAATTCTATTTTAAATGAGTAGGTGTAACTATCTTAAGATACCTTTTTATTATTTTCAAATCCAAAACAACTGACGTAATTTCAATACACAAAAACAAAACAAATGATTACAGATTACAGATTAAAATACAGACACATTTATTTCTACCTGTTTATGATCACTGGTGACTACTCTACTCAGTGCTCATGTTGTGTTGGTATATTTGTAGGCAGGTGCTTGCTTCCACACAATCCATGGCATCCACAAAATATTTTGTTTACGTGCAAATCATTGACTTATTAGCTGTGTTTTTTTGCAACTCCACTAAATTCTGTCTGAAAAAAACGACAACAAAATAAAGCAATTTACATGTCAAATACAACAACAACTACGTCCATATAGAGTTAGCTATGTCCAGATAATTAAGTGGATTTAACTTTTGTCCCGAAAAAAACGGTATTGCCAGACTACACTATTGTCGTTGTGTTATCGATAATTTTTATAGAAATGTCAAATGTTTGTTGGTTAAATTATTCAATACAAAATGGCAGGCCAAGGCAAAGGTTGAAATGTCCCGATGTGGTTTTTTCGTCAATGTCCATATGGACATGAAAAAAACGCAGCTATTATATATGGACTGCTAGTTGGGTGTCACTTTCATACAAGACCTGCAAATATATTGGTTTCGCGTTTTCGAAGCGACAGTAGCCCTCGATACCCCCTTACCGGAAAAATAAGCACTATCTATAATGCCATCTCTTGCACGTACCAGAATTTTTATTCATAGAAACTAAGGACATCTATTGGCATAATCTATAAGAAATACTGCCAACTATAGTTATAAAATGTTGCCGATTAAGATAGTGCTGGTTGGCCATGAGAAAAACCCCTTTTCATTTATTTTATAATAAATGTTTGTTTTTAGAAAGTACTATTTGAAATAAAATAATAAGGGTATTCATGCAAAGGCGTAAAGTCATCGTAAATATATCAAAGTGGTAAACTGCGTAAATCTGTCTAATTTTCCATTAAAATTGTGACACATTTACGAAGTTTAAAACTTTAAAACGTTTACGACGGCCTTATGCTATTGTATGAATACCTTTAATAGATAACAAAAAGTGTGAAAACAATAGAGGTAGAATTTTTCATTTAAATAAGCTTTCGGGCTTCACGTGTTCAAATTTAACTAATTAAGTGAGAAAGGTTGCTCACCTTTAACTATAACCGTTTAATTTTCAATAAATTGGATGCTAGAAAAAATAGAGAGTATCTCGAGTATAAATGGCATTAGTAGTAATGGCGTCACTAGAATTGTCTTTTTTCGACACTCATTTTGTCCCACCTACACTCCAAAATCTTATCTTGTACTTAACAAAGTGATAAACGATTAAGGAAACCAGTTTTTAATGGCACAGTGTGTGTGTGTGTGTGTAAATATGGGAAAACGAATTGCTCTATTCTATTGGAATTACAAAGAAGTGACACACCAAAAAACCACATTATGTTTACAGTTCAGAATCATTCACAACAGTAAACAACGAGCGCACACCAATGTAATGTTTTCTAAGGTTCGTTAATAAAACTTATTCACTTAATTTATATTCTCCACTTATTTACTTCACAAAATAAAACACTTTACTTTTCTTACAAAAACACAATTTATTGTTCACCACTGAAATTAGTTCACTAACTTGACTTTTATTACAACCAACTTTACATGTCATGTCTAGTCCGGAACTCGATGTTTCTTTAATCCAGAGTATTTATAACTAGTTCATTCGAGAGTCGTTATAGTACAAATGTGAGAATCCTTACTTATTCATTCAAACTTCACAATTTCTTATAATTTTTCGCATGCGTAATTTATTTATAAAATTTATAAGTCTTTGATTTTATTAAAATTATTTGACATTGTTTTTTTTCCCTATTGTTTTTTTTTAACTTCATTTTGAATGTAAAATATTACTCCTTTATGTTTTACATAAGTGGTTTCTTTTTTGATACATAGTTAACTCGTATACCCAAAATGTTTTTTTATGATACAAAAGTGGATACAGAAAGTGAGCTACCTACCTATAAAAACCAGATAAATTAAAAAAAAATAATTATGTAGGTTCAAATTAACACATTCAGTTAGGTATTTTGGTACTTACTTTTAAATTAAACAAAATTAATGTGTTTGTTTTTAATTAAGAGAGCTTAAAAAATGAACATAAGAAAAATCTATGATAACAAAATAAAACTTTTTACTTTGACTATACATTTGTGAGTGGTTGAACATAAATAAAATAAATTTCGTTATAACAAAATAAGTACATTTAATCTTTAATTCTATTTTAAATGAGCAGGGATAACTATCTTAAGATACCTCATGCAAAAAACGTTTACGACGGCCTTACGCTATTGTATGAATACCCTTAATAGATAACAAAAAGTGTGAAAACAATAGAGGTAGAATATTTCATTTAAAAAAGCTTTCGGGTTTCACGTGTTCAAATTTAACTAATTAAGTGAAATGTGAGAATTATTTCTGAGAAAGGTTGCTCACCTTTAATTTTCAATAAATTGGATGCTAGAAAAAATAGAGAAAGTAACAATTTGTTTCTCGAGTATAAATTGCGTTAGTAGTAATGGCGTCACTAGAATTGTCTTTTTTCGACACTCATTTTGCCCCACCTACACTCCAAAATCTTATCTTGTACTTAATAATGTGATAAACGATTAAGGAAACCATTATCACAGTGTGTGTGTGTGTAAATATGGGAACACGAATTGCTCTATTCTATTGGAATTGCAAAGAAGTGACACAACAAAAAACCACATTATGTTTACTGTTCCCGTGATAAAAGTCTCCCAAACCAACGCGTATCCACAGAGAATAAAATTTATGACAAATAACGGGTGATTTTTTAGCTGGTTTGGTTTTGGCAACACTGGTTTTGACAGCTGACGTGTGTTTAGTACCTTGTGCCACTGTCAAACAGCTTCAGTTTGGTTTGCAATCTAACCATGGATCGTCTTACAAATGAACAACGCTTGCAAATTATTGAATTTTACTATCAAAAATCGTGCTCGGTTCGAAATGTTCATCGCGCGCTGCTTCCATTTTATGGTCGGCATTCTCGACCTTCTGAGCAGTCTATTCGGAAGATTGTGACCAAATTTCGCACCAAATTTACTTTGTTGGACATTAAACCACCAACACGTTTACGTACTGTGCGTAGTGAAGAAAATATTGCGGCCGTATCAGCTAGTGTGACAGAAGACCGCGAAATGTCGATTCGGCGCCGTTCCCAGCAGTTAGGCCTTTGTTACAGCACAACGTGGAAAATTTTGCGGAAGGATTTGGACGTAAAGCCTTTTAAGATACAGCTGGTGCAAGAACTAAAGCCAGCCGACCCACCACAACGCCGAATTTTTGGTGAATGGGCTCTTGGAAAGCTGGCCGAGGATCCGCTTTTTTATCGAAAAATTGTGTTCAGCGATGAGGCTCATTTTTGGTTGAATGGGTACGTAAAAAAGCATAATTGCCGCATTTGGAGTGAAGATCAGCCAGAAGCATTGCAACAGCTACCAATGCATCCCGAAAAAGCCACTGTTTGGTGTGGTTTATGGGCCGGCGGCATTATTGGGCCATATTTCTTCAAAGATGATGCGAATCGCAGCGTTACTGTCAATGGTGAACGCTACCGAGCGATGATAACAAACTTTTTTTTGCCCGAAATGGAAGTTCTTGACTTGCATGATATGTGGTTTCAACAAGACGGTGCCACATGCCACACAGCACGCGAAACAATGGCGCAATTGCGAGGCGAGTTTGGTGAACAGTTAATTTCACGTTTCGCGCCGGTCAATTGGCCGCCTAGATCGTGCAATTTGACACCATTAGATTATTTTTTGTGGGGGTATATCAAAGCTAATGTCTATAGGGACAAGCCCGCTTAGATTGACGCACTGGAAGCCAACATCCATGCATTCATTCGTGAGATACCGGCCGATATGTGTGAAAGAGTATGCCAAAATTGGACTCAGCGGATGGGCTACCTGAGACGCAGCCGCGGTCAACATTTGCATGAAATTATCTTTGATCATTAAATTGCAAGGTTCAAACTATCGATTCAAATAAATATTTCATTAATTTTTTCGAATTTTTTATGTGTTTTTTTTTTAAAGTTCTAAACCTCTTAAAAAATCACCCTTTACATGAAACACAACACTAAACAATCACAAAAAACAAAATGTTTCGCCGACGACATTTTTTTGTTGTTGTTTAGCGTTCTGTATTTCTCATATTTTATACTATTATGAATTATTCGCTACGAATTCGTGTTGGTTTGGGAGAGCCTTAAAACATCGTATGTCATAGGCGAAAATTCTTGCATGTTAGATTTAGCTGAATATCTAAAACTATTTTGTACATTATAAGGTACAAAATAGAAGGGAAATCTCACTTAATTTTCAGCTAAAGCCCTAACTAAATTTTGACAAAAGACTTTGGTGGAGAATATACTACAGAAAAAGCTGTTATCTGAAAAGAATTTTGACTTACCACTCAAAAAATTTTTTTCTCGATACATACATATTTCAAATGAATCTAAAAATTTAATAAAGGGGATTTTGCCGTTGATAAATTGTTTTACTGATGCACAATTGGATTTCGAACTATTTTGTTCGCGTGAAATAATTTCTCTGCAAAGGGAAATTTATGGAATCTGCTATGGGATTTCCTTGTTTGACATTTTTTGTGTGCCGAGTGTTTTTTTTTTATTATTTAGAACTCGGGGTTCGGTATTTATTTTCATATTGTTCATGGTTTTTCGCTAGTAGAAATAAGAACAGACTCACGATTTCTAAGTTACAAACTAAACAAACATTTGTGTTTAATTTAATTCAAAAAAATACAATGAAATCGGGGGTGGGCCGCCTATTTTCAAATGAGCCAATCTTCAGGGTGAACTTGTGGTCAAGGATTTGCACAAAATCTAACAAGAAACTGCTCTTCACAAGCAGTACATGTTAATTTATTTAATGTTTTCAACATTCTTCTGTTTGAATAATCAGACTAGAAGTGACAAAATCAGCTGAAAAAAAATCCCGAAAAAACCCTCAGCATAAATGTCAGAAATCATGTTCGTATTTTCCGCCAGGTGGAAATCGAGTGCAGGTGTCGCTTAGCTAGCGAGGGAACAATAGTGAAGTTGGCTCCTAGCAGTCCATATATAATAAATAAATGGTGCAAATGGTTCTAGTTTTTGGACAATTAAAGTGACATTTATCCACAGATAAGTTTTTTTTACGAGTAAATGGTTGTCTTTGAATACACAAAGCGAACCCTGGAATATTGGTTAACGCAGTATTTTCGTTTCATCGAAGTGGCTCCTCTATATATATAAACTCAATGATTTTATATACAATCATATGGACTTAAATAATTATAATTACTCGTATAGTTATAATTTGCATCAGAGATGTAAAAACTAGAAAGGGAGAGCACTATTTACCACGTACTGTCTCGTAACTGTTGATCAATTGTGGCTGCGCAGCGTCATGCAGTTCCGCTGTAGTGCAGTTTTGACGAGTGTGGTCTTATCTTTATTCTACATCTTACTTTTATAATGCCATTATGACAACTTGAACTGATAACAATGCACAAATTACCATAGATGTCGCACATTTCTATGGATGAAATTTTAAGTAAACTTTACTTTTTGGATTTTTAAAAACACATGGCACGGCTTCTACATACAATTTTTTGTAGTTAATTTTTTCCGGAAGTGGAGTGTTGAGAGCTAGCATCGCGAAGCTTATTTTGGCCATATTTTTTTGACAGCTATTGTATCAAACTAACATTAGACTAAACTAATATTAGACTATATATACGTCCATCTCATTTCCCATACAAATTTGAAATGAGATAATTTCAACCCAATTTGCATCAAATAAGGTAGGAAATTTGGTCAAAACTTATTGAACTCACCAAATTGGCTACAGTTTGAAGAGCTCTGAAAAGGGTTTATATTAAAATGTCAAAGCTCAATGGAAGTAGAAAGAAAAAGACAACAACAAAAAGGGATTAACAACCAGTTGAAATTCAAAAATTAAATGAGCTGTAACACGAAATTACCAAATTACAAATGAAAATACTTATTCTGTGATTTGTAAAATTACCTCATTTCCACTTAAATGAAAACGTAGTATTAGATTCATTTATTCGAAAATAGTAGAGTGAGTGTATTCAATAGGTCTGATGATTGGAATACTTACAAAAATATACGGAATTCATATAAAAATAAGCTTTTGTTTAAAAAAAAAGAATCTTATCGCAATAAAATTGAATCGTGTCAAACGCAAAACACTATGTGGCAATCAATAAAACAATTTGTTCTGAATAAGAATAAAGTTGTAATAAGTGAAGTCTGTTTTGATACTAAGTTGGAACTCCTATTTTCTCTAAAACATAAACGCGATTAGTAATTCCATACCAGTTAGTAATAACATTCCGTCTTATATTGAATTACCAGAAGTGCAAAGAGAAATTGATTCACTCGAGTTAAGAAAAATATGCAAAAGTGTGAATACTAAAAATGTTTTGAAATTGAATACTAACATAACATTGTTCTATATTTTTATTATATATTATCGGTCCAGTAATATTAAAAATAGTTAATGAGTCTTTCAGCCAAGGCAAATTCCGAAAAACTTAAAAGAATCAACTGTTATACCGATTCCTAAAGAAGCTGGAACTAATAACTGTGAAAAATGTATACCAATAAACATGATGCCTATCCTTGAAAAAATTGTTAAATAGTGCGCGTATGAACAATTTTATAAATGTGTATGTGATATCCATTTGCTTGTAAAAAATCAATCTGGGTTTCGACATAACCACTCATGTGAGACATCCCTAAACGGGCTGATAATGACTCTGAAGGAAGAGAGCAATAGGGGCAGTAAAATTATTGTTTTTTTTTTAACTTTCAAAGAGCATTTAAAACTGTTGATCGTAATGGACTTCTCGGTAAATTGTCAAAATATGGTGTAAGAGATTGTGAACTTAATTGGTTTGAATCCTATTTATCTGATAAAACCCAAAAGACAAGTGTGAATAAACCTTCCTCAAGTGCAATTAAGACTTATTTTGGTGTACCACAAGGAACTATACTAGTTCTATTACTATTTTTAATATACATCAATGATATTAGTATTTAAAGTCTTAAATATGTCAAAAATAACTTTGTTTGCCGGTGATGTTCTCTTGTTCGTAAGTGGTAAAATGCTTACTGAAACCTTTGGACAAATTAATGAAGATTTTATCAACCTTTTTTCGTGGCTGTATTTTAACAGACTTTAAATCAAAGTTAATAAAACTAAGTTCATGGTGTTAAATAGTAATGACGTTATAAATTTATCAATTGAGGGAAAAACCATAGAACAAGAATGAAATGAAATATCTAGGTGTAATTCTGGACAATAATTTGAATTTCAACAGTCACATGAACTATGTATCAAAAAAAGTATCAAAGAAAATTGGATTTCTCAAAAGGATATGCAAAAATATTGCCACAATCTGCGACATTAATATTTATAGGTAATACAATCATTAAACCTCATTTCGAATTTTGTTCCACAATTTCATTTTTATATTACAATGATCACATTAATTGACTACAAGTTATATAAAACAAAGCCATGATAACAATTCTAAAATGTGGGCTCCACAAGCCAATCATTTGGATGCTTTCTTGCCTTAGATGGTAAAATATCAAACAAAGGATAACGTTTAACCCATTTTTGTTTATGTTTAAAATGAAAAACGATTCGGCACCTAGATACCTAACATCGAACTTAACCTACGTGGGGGACAACCAACCGTATCATAAAAAAAAAATTGTATGATATGGACCGCGATATCAAGCTAATTAACAACCGTGTCGCGGCGCTGGGAGAGCTCTTTGCAAGAGTTGGTAACTTAGAGGAAGAGGTTGGGAAAATTAAAGCCTTAACAACAAGCTCTATTAAAACCAATGATCACAACAACAACACCATAAACACCGAGTTCCAATGTCTTAAAAATGAAATCGAAAGGCTTAATATGAATGCCCTTGCCACTGACGTTATCTTAATCGGAATACCGTCTATGCCCAACGAAATTTTAAAAAACACTTTAAATAACATTTGCCACTTATTGGAATTTCAATCCCTACAGTTAGCTAAAATTTTGCGCTCAAGCCCAAGGGAGGACTCTGTCGTCATTATTGTTAAATTTATAGCTGCCCACGATAAAAATCAAACTCTAAAGGCGTTCGCAAATTTCCGGAAGAAAAACTCTCGACCACTTTCTTTGAATGATATTGGCGAAAACTCCGATGCCCCGATCTACTTCCACGAGAGTCTTACTATGAACAACCGAATTATTCTTCGTCATGCAATTAATTTCAAACGTCAACACCTCCTCTTCTCCGCATTCTCCGCAAATGGTCTTGTGTGCATAAAACTTGCAAGTACAGATAAGCCTACTACTGTTAACTCTCTCGAAAAATTAAATTCAATTGTAAACAGAAGAAAAGATCAAACTACCAAAACACACTATGAACAGCACACTGAAAGCAACAATCATAATGCACCAAATTATGAATGTCATGCAGAGTTGCCACCACAACAAGTTCAAAATTCATAATTTTGCTTTTGCTTTTATTTTCTCTGAATTTAATTTTTATTATTTATTTTCTTTAATTCCAAATCACTAAGTTTTTTCTCTTTTAAAACATTTCTTTAATTATTATGCAATAATCTATTTCTATTATATTAATTTAATCTGTTTTCAGCAACTTAAAATATGTAAAATGATTTTGGCTTTCTTTCTTAGGATAATTTTCTCTTTAATTTTTTATAACAGTTGTTTAGTCGTTCTTAGGTTGCATCTTATCTTGCTTAAAGCTAATAATTGCGAACCAATTATTAACAGATAATATTAGGAATCCTCAGGCCTATGGTGTGCTTAATTTTAACAAAACAAGAGCAATATTGAATGTTTTTCGGGAAAGATATAATGGACTGTCAATTTGCCACATTAATGCACAAAGCTTGAGAAAACATTTAGATGAGCTTAAGTGTACATTTACGCATACGACTATGGATATTGTTTGTATATGTGAAACTTGGCTCACGGAACAAACTGATAGCAACGTACTTAATACTGGTGAATACAAGATATTTCGTTCAGATCGTCTAGGTTCTCGGGGAGGAGGGGTTGCTATTTTTATAAGAAAGGGCCTTTCCTGCAAAGTTGTCCCCTTATCTGATAGAAGTAGTAGATTGGAATTTCTATTCTTAAAAGTAGCCTGTGCCGGAGATAAGTGCTTAGTTGGAGTGATCTATAAGCCACCACATATTACTGAAACTAGCTCTATCACATATTTATTGGAAGAAGTTAGTCCTAAATATAATCACGTTATAAATGCAGGTGATTTAAATGTTGATCTTTTAGATGTCAGAAATAGTAAAGTTAAATTTTTTTACGACAATTTAGCTTCTTTGAATATCTCTCCTATAAACCATAAATACCCAACACATTTTACAACTACAAGCTCTACTTTGTTAGATGTTTTTCTTGTCAGCCATCCAAATTTTGTGACCCGCTATGAACAACTCCATGCTTCAGGCTTCTCAAAGCATGATCTCATTGTAGCTTTGTACAATCTAAATGTGTCTTCCAATTCAACTAGGTTAGGTTAGGTTAGAAGGGGTGATGATACGGCGGGCCGCATCATCTCACTCGGATCTCAGTGGATCCATTGCGCTCCCCAGAGTGAAAGGTGGGTGGGTGAAGAGGGATAGGGAGGAGTTTGATGAGGAGTATTAGTTGTAGGGGGCCTCCCTGAACCATCCTGAGTTCTGAATGAATTTTAGGATGTTTTTCAGTGGCAATACAGAGATGTCGCCCAGTTCATCGAAGAAATATTCTCCTAGGGCTGCTTTCCTGGTTCTAGCTAGGCTGGGGCATTCACATAAGAAGTGAAGGGAGCCCTCTTCCGCCTCTTCATCATGACACCCTCTACATAAGTCAGATGAGCTGATGCCCATTCTTTTCATATGGGTTCCCATAGAGTTATGCCCCGTTAGGACGCCAACTATGAGTGATAATTGAGGCCTGCCTAGCTTGAGTAGGTATTCAGTTTTTTTCTTCGAAATGTTCGGCCAAAGGTTCCTTGAAACCCGACAGGTGTCGATAGATGACCATCTGACATTTGCAGCTTCCAAGAAACAGTGGTGTATTCTACTTTTTTCTTCCTCCAGTGGCATGAGCACCGAGGCTACGATTAGGCTCGGATCAAGAGATGATCCGCTTTTGGCCAGTTCATCTGCCATTTCATTTCCGTGAATATCCCTATGTCCTGGGACCCATTTTAGGGTAACTGTGTTCGTTGCGTTGAGTATTCTTAACTCATTTCGGCAACGATCGATCAGTTTGGACTTTATGGTGATTGAGGAAATGGTTTTAATTGCCGCCTGGCTATCTATGAAAATGTCAATATTTTTATTGACTAATTTACGTGAAGCAAGATGTTTCGCGGCCTCACAAACTGCCAGCACTTCCGCTTGGAATACACTGCAAAAATTTGGAAGCTTCATTGATCTATATATGGGTGGGTTATCTGAATAGATACCTGACCCAACACCCTCCAAAGTTTTGGAGCCGTCGGTGAAGACCGAAACATGGTTTGTATTTATGACCCTGTTTTCGTTCCAGAGTTCCCTGGTGGGGATGTCTGTCATGGTTACTGGGTTGAAATCAATGTGCGGCGAAACATAGTCCGTTTGAATGTCAATGTCTGTAAAGTTCATTATAGTTCTGTGACCGAAGAGGCCCCTTTTCCAATTGTTACATTGTTGCAGTCGTAAAGCACTTTTTGCCGCCAACTCTTTCGTAAACAGATCGAGTGGGGCAAGTGAAAGGAAAGTTTCTAGGGCGGCCGTTGGTGTGGTTCTTATAGCACTGGTTGTTCCGATACACGCTAGTCTTTGAATTTTAGTCATGGTTTTTAGATTGGTTTCCTTATCTAAGGCTGGCCACCAGACCATACATGCGTACGTTAGGATTGGCCTTATAATGGCTGTGTACATCCAATGAATGGTTCTAGGGCTGGGACCCCATCTTCTACCAAAAATTCGACTGCACGTATAGAATGCTACTGAGGCTTTTTTCTCTCTTTCTTTAATATTCTTTTTCCAGTTCAATTTACGGTCAAGTACAACACCAAGGTATTTGGCGGTATCCGAAACTTGAAGTGGAGTTCCGTTGATGGTTGGCGGGTTTATGTTGGGAATTTTGTGTTTCCTTGTAAACAACACCAATTCTGTCTTTTGAGGGTTAACACTAAGTCCGCAACTACTGGCCCAATTACTGAGCTTGTTGAGGGCTAATTGTAGGAGGTCGCATAAGGTTGGGACAAATCTTCCCGAGGCCATTAACACAATGTCATCGGCGTATGCAACGACCTTGATGCCATTCAGATTAAGTTTAACCAATGTCTGGTTGACTACAAGGAGCCAGAGCAGAGTAGATAGAACTCCACCTTGCGGAGTCCCCTTGCATGTTCTAACTTTTAACTTCGTATCACCCATTTCTACATTTATGAGTCTTGTTTGAAGCATGGAGTCAATCCAGTTTATCAGTAAAGGATCGATGCTGATCGAGATGAGGGCTTGTCGAATTGCATTATTTTCAACATTGTTAAATGCCCCCTCTATGTCAAGGAATGCTACCAGTTTGAATTCCTTGAATTGGATCGATTTTTCGATTGTGCCGACCACTTCATGAAGCGCTGTTTCAACAGATTTGCCCTTCATATACGCATGTTGGGCCTGTGAGAGCATGCCGTCATTAAGTTTTAGGCGAATGTGAGTCTCCACTAGTCTTTCTAAAGTCTTGAGAAGAAAAGAGGATAGGCTTATAGGCCTAAAATCCTTAGGTTCGGTGTGGGTGGGCTTGCCAGCTTTCGGAATAAAGATGACATTGACTTCTCTCCATTTAGAAGGAACGTAGGTGATGTTAATACAACCCCTAAAAATGTCCACTAGAATTGGAACAATTATGTCTTTAGAGCTTTGGAGCATAATAGGAATTATTCCATCAGGCCCTGCAGTTGTATGCTGAGAATGAGTCTATGGCCCAAGCCACCTTTCTGCTATCTATGATTTGGTTACCTATGTTAGAGATTACACTTATGTCAGGGCCTCTATCCGCAGACGATGAATCAGTAGTACATCCTGGGAAGTGAGTGCTCAAAAGTGACTCTAAGGTCTCAGAGCAGGAATCTGTCCAGGTTTTATCAGGTCTTTTTAGAAAACCCGGAGGAGTGTAAACCTTTGACATAACTTTCCTGAGCCTAGCAACGTCATTTGTTGACTGAATGTCTGTGCAAAATTTTTGCCAGGCTGCCCTTTTCGCGTAAGTTGTTCGGTTTTTGTACATATTTTTGCTGATCTTGAAAAGATCCCAGTCAGCAGGTACATTACTATGTTTTGCTCTATTGAAAAGCCTCCTTGAGTTTTTCCTAAGGACAGATAACTCTTTCGACCACCATACGGGGTTGAGTTTACCTTTACCTTTTGAAATGGGGCAAGAACTTTCATAAGCATTATTAATAGCCAATGTTAGTTCATTGATATGTTTTTCAATATCTGAGCAATTTGTCAATGTCTGATTTTCATATTGACCCAAAGATGTGGCCATTCTTATCTTGAAGGCATCCCAGTTTGTCTTTCTGGGGTTTCTGTAGGGTTTTGGATTTTCTGTTTTGTGTTCGATATGGAATTTTATCATTCTATGGTCAGAGAATGTTACATTACTTGAGACCTTCCAGTCACTGACTACGAAAGAATCGGAGTTAGTGGAAAGCGTCACATCGAGCACTTCTTCTCTGTTTCTAGTAACGAAGGTTGGCTCGTTACCTTTATTTAAGATCAACAAATTTTTCTCTATAATATATTCGAAAAGTGACTCACCTCTTTTATTTATGTCTGAGCTCCCCCACTGTATGTGATGAGCGTTCGCGTCACGACAAACCAGGAGGTCCCAACCGTTTTTACCAGTCACTGTAATGAGGTCATCAAGAGCATCTGGCGGCGGAGGCCTCGGTGAATCACCTGGCATGTAGACGGAGGCTAGGATCAGGGGCGGAGCCCCTTTTCTTTCGCACTTCACCGCCGTTATGTCTGCACTACTGTGGGAAGATAAGAGGAAAAGATTAATAGATTTTTTCGCCACTATACATGTCCGATGTCTGTAGGCCCTTTCTTGGAGTAGAGGATATACTCTTTGGACGTTAGTCCGCAGATCCTCCCGCTGTTGATCCAGGGCTCCTGAATAAGGGCGATGTCAATATTATCTCTTGTCAACAATGAGGTCAGGGTGGCCGAGGCCAACTTACTGTGCTGGAGGTTTAGTTGGAGCACCTTCATCATTTTTAAAATTTTTACTTTGTAGGTTGGCCGACATCGGACGCACCTTGACCTCACTGATGCCAACCATCAACTTGAAACCCCTTGACGGAAGCATGGCCATTGTATCATGGTTTAACATGACAATGGCTTCCTGTCCTGTTTTTGAGGGAGCTTCTATATTCAGAACCTTCCAATCGCTACTAGGGAATCCTGAGTTTTGACCCCTAAGGAGGTTTTCCAGGAGTTCCTTTGATACGCGAGGGCCCGGGACGTTAATTCGGACTTTGGGTCTGGTCGGGAGTTCACTTTTAGGAGCAACTTTAAGAGTTACCCCCTCAAGTAAACCTTTCATCTCACCAATCTTAGTTCGAAGCCATTTTAGTGTGGGTTCATCCCTACACGTCATGATTTTGAACCCCTTGACTGTCGACAGCGGCCCGAATCTCGGCACGAAACCAGTGGAAGCGAGAATCTCGGTGTTAATACATTCGAGGATCTTTACCTCCACCTGAGCCCACTGCTCACTAGTTAGGTGACTTTCAGAGCTCCCCCCATTTATGACAGCCACCTGAAGGCTTTGTGTCACTACGTCCGCTAGCGTACCATTGTTGGCGCTGTGTACAGCCTTGTGTTTTTTATTTGCGGACGTTATGGGAGGCGTCGAGTCATTATGCCTCATCCTCTTTCTTTGACTGCCAGTGTGTTCGGCCCTTGGGTGCTTTGGGCCATTTATCGGCCTCACTATAGGGCTACTGACCGCCAGTTTGGGAGGAGAGACACCTTTGTTTTTCCTTCTTATTTCAGAGGTCTTAGTGTCGATAGTGGTCTTGCTGTTGGGGTCCATTTTGTTAAGAAGTTTTTGAGCCCAGCTCAAGCGCTTCCAGTCTCTTAGATTTAGCAGTTTTGGATCACCCTTGCCATACCTACGTACGGCCCTCTTGGTGTTTTCTATCCTTTTGAGATCTGGATTTGGATCCCCTCCCTTGTTCTGCTTATTTGGAAGCTCCTTGTTAACCTGAGTCGGTTTTGGCCCATCGATTGACGGGCAGCGACCTTCGGAAAAGGATGCCACCACGGTCTTGGAAGACCCTGGGCCATCCGCGCAGACTTCGGTTGGTTTACCTCCACCAGACCTTTTAAAGGGAGTCGAAGTAGTCTTGGCTATCGGCAATGCCAGGATATTTGCCGCAGACTTGCCTTGAGGGGGTACCTGCCCTTGACCTTTCACAGGATTCTCGGCCACAGTGACGTCTGCGTCCGAGCTGTCCGAGCTGGCGAAGGACTGGTAGTCATCATCATTGCGGATGCGGTTTTCCTCATCAGACGCCATCACTCCATCGTCAGTCCCAACAGCCTCGTTCCAGAGTTCGGAAAGTCCATGAGGTATTCAGAGAACATCCCATGGACCTTACTGGCATGACCACTGCTACAGGCAGAGGTGCAGTCTACTGCTTTTGTTGTTGTTGTTGTTGTTGTTGTTGTTGTTGTTGTTGTTGTTGTTGTTGTTGTTGTTGTTGTTGTTGTTGTTGTTATATGTGTCACTAGCGACTTAGCCTTAGCCAAGCCCTCGCCGGCAGCCGTGACTTCTGCCGACACTTGAACGTATATCCCCGTTCGATTTTTTGTTTCAATATCGATTTTATTCATTTCCATACTTTGTTTTTTTTTTTTTTTGATGTATTATCCAATTGAACTAGCAAAACAATTTCTTTCAGAGACTTTCAGAGACAAATCTGTGAACATGCAACCCCTAGTCTCACATGTTCTTAACTTGAACCTAAATAATATTTTCCAAATTGCAACTATTGATAAACAGGTACAATCTTTCACCTCAACAGTAAACGACCTCTTTGAAACTCACATACCGATCAAAACTATCCAAATAAAAAACAGTGAATTAGGATGGTATAATTAAAAAATCGAACGAATAATAGAAAAGAGAAATGCTGCATATAAACGTTGGAAAAGATTTCGAGTACCATCATTTTTTAATTATTATAAAACGTTACGAAACTCTGTTAACATTGAGATAAAAAATCAAAGCAAAGATTTTATGCCTCTAAGTTCAATAACATCACTTCACAAAAACTATGGAGGAATATCAAATCTCTTGGTATTTCAAAACAGTCTGAGTGCGCGGATGAAGCTTGTGATGGTAACCAGCTGAACAATTTAATTGTGATTTCCTCCTCCATCGAAGGAGTTCCTGTAGATGATGGCTTTTTCAACAGTACCACTGTGATTGATTTCTCACCTAGTTTTAGTTTTCAAAGAGTCGATGAAATGCAAGTTTTTAAAGCAATTAATTCGACTAAATCCAATGCAATTGGTCTGGACAAAATACATCCTAAGTTCATAAAATTGATTCTTCCGTTCCTTTCACCTTTTATATTCCATATTTTCAATACCATTCTAACCACTTCCTGCTACCCTAAACTATGGAAAGCCTCCAAAGTAATCCCAGTTCCTAAAAAATCCAACTCAAAACAGAAATATTACCGCCCTATATCCATTTTGCCTTTCATCTCTAAAGCATTTGAAAAGATAAGAGCCAACAGATTACTTTTTTCTTAAGCACTTATCGACTACTTTCACCCACCCAATCTGGTTTTAGGCCCCAACACAGTTGCACATCAGCGATCATAAAAATTGTCGATGACATTCGACAAGGAATAGATAAAAATCTCGTGACGACGATGGTTCTCCTCGACTTTTCTAAGACCTTTGACTCTGTTCCGCATGCTCCGCTCTTAAAAAAGTTAAAAAACAATTTCTCCTTTGATAACTCGGCTATTGGTCTTATTCAGGAATATTTAACTGGAAGAACTCAAGCAGTTTTTGTAAATAATGAACTCTCGGATTTTTTATCAACGCATGCAGGTGTTCCACAAGGATCAAAATTAGGTCCACTTCTTTTACCCTATTCAACAACGATCTACCTTCGATACTCAAATACTGATATGTCCACATGTATGCGGACGATGTCCAAAATTATTTGAGCTATCGGATTGGAATGGTTGAGGATGCAACCGCAAGAATTAATGAAGATCTAATGCGTGTTGTAGAATGGTCTCATCAAACCCATTTAACGCTCTCTCGAGTGTACCTCAGGGAAGTCATTAGGGCCCTTTTCTATTCATTCTTGCTATAAATGATGTTGTCTCATGTATACGTTCTAGTGAAATTCTTATATTTGCGGATGATATGAAGATTTTCAAGACAATAAGAGCTGATCATGACCACAGTCTCTTGCAGGATGATATTGACAGCTTCACTCTATGGTGTAATAAAAACGATCTTAACCTAAACCCTGTTAAATGCCAAACAATAACTTTCTCAAGAAAACGAGTTGCAAGTGCTTTTAATTATTCTATTTCGCAGCACAAACTATGCCGTGTCTTTAGTTTCAAGGATTTGGGTGTTCAGTTTAGTTCTAATTTAGAATTCACAGAACACATAAATTACATTGTAAAAAAAGCGAGCTCAATGCTTGGATTTATAAAACGTTGGGCAAAAGAATTTAACGACCCGTATATTACCCTTTCTCTATATAACTGTTATGTAAGACCTCATCTTGAGTATGCCTCTCAAGTTTGGTCACCCTTCTATGAAATTCATAAAAGTCGTATTGAATCAATACAATATAAATTCATTCGTTTTGTCCTGAAAGGTCTCCCTTGGGCTGATCCATATAACCTTCCACCATATGAACATCGGATCCAACTGCTGCAGGTCCAAACTTTTTATCAAAGGCGGGTTAATAATGACTTAATATTTCTTCAGCAACTTTTAAATGGGGAAATTGATGCTCCTGACTTGTTAGCCTGTATTGGCATAAATTATCGCAGAGGATCTCACCACCTGCGAAGATTTGAACTTTTACATGTCGATTTTAATCGTACAAACTACGGAATTCATGAACCTTTAAGCCGAATGTGTAAGCTTTTCAATTTAAATGCTTCCTCCATTGATTTTAATATAGGTAAAATGGGATTGAAAACATTGTTTCGAACCAGTGCTCCACAATCGTGACCGTCTTATATATCTATTAAGATACTTTCAATGTTTTTTTTTTATTGTATAATTTTGTGTATTAGGTATTTGATTTTTGTTATTTTGTACACTAGTTCTTTTTGTAGTTATTTGTAAGCATATGTTAGTTTGCATTAATTTACTAACCACTAACACATGCACTTATGATGAGCCCTTGTTTGTAGGTTGCAGCTTGATCTAAGCTCTCTACACTGATAGAATCTGAAGTGTAAGAAAAAAAAAAAAAAAGCTTTTGAAACTAATTTCAACTAAATGTCAGACTCTTGTTATAGGTAATAAAGCGCTTGAAACGTCATATTTTCCGAATATTGAACTAAATGGCACTGTCCTCACCTACATAGAAAAAGTTAAAAACTTAGGAATTGTTTTTAATCAAACTTTGTCGTGGGAAAATCACGTTTCTTGTGCTTTGGGAAAACATACGCTGCATTGCGGGTGTTACATACAACTGGAAGCTGTCTGCCTGTTCATACAAAAATGGTAATAGCAAAAACCCTTGTTCTTCCTATTCTTCTGTACGGCAGCTTGATTTTTTACTGTTTAGACAGCAGAAGTAAACGAAAACTAGATGTTGCCTTCAACAATATTGCTCGCTTTGTTTATGGCCTAAAACGGTATGACCATGTTTCTAGATATGCAAATAGTATCTGCAATATGCCCTTGGGCAACTTTCTTGATTTCCAAGCACTTGTTTTCTTATTTAAGTTAATGCAGAACAAAGTTCCTGAGTATCTTTTTGAAAAACTTTTATTCCCTACATCGGTGAGAAGCAACATCTTAATTGCACCTAATTTTAACTACCATAACTCAAAGCGACAGTTCTTTGTGCACACAGTGGGTCTATGGAACTCCCTGCCTATCAGCCTTAGAAGACTTAACAACTGCAAATCCTTTGAAAACTCCTTAAAGATCCATTTTAGAAGCTAAAATCATTATTTATTTAAGTAAGCTATACAATTCTTTAATATTTTCACTACTTCAGATTTTTCTTTTTTTCCTAGTTTTAATTTACTTTCCTTTTGTTTAATTATATTCAAATCAATTTTGTTTCTTTTTAAATTCAGTTTATACCCTTATACAGGGTGGCGCACGAATCGTGCTACAAAAATAAAACGTAATAACTTTTTTTCTGTGTGAGTAATCGGCTTATTTTTTTTTTATTTTGTAGGTTACTATTTAGATTTATAAAAATGGATGCTTGGGATACGGAGAAAAGAATTTGGATAGTGCAACGGTACCATGCTTTGCAGTCCGTCATTTCCGTCCAAAGGGAATTTAGGCGGCAGTTTGGCGGTAATCCCCCGAGTAGATGGACCATTATGAGGTTTGTAAACATGTTTGCCGAATCTGGAAGCATCGCACGAAGGCCATACCATGGAGATGCCAATGTTCGGGTTCAGGATACAATCGCAGCAGTAGCATCTGCAATACAGGCCAATCCGAGCGTTTCGACTTGAAACTTATCGGGGCAAATTGGAGTTAGTAGACGGTCATTACAACGGATACTTCATGACGATTTAAACTTGGTTCCGTAAAAAGTCCAAATTACTAGCAAGTTAAACCCTCAGGATTTGCCTGTTCGCCTGGAATTTTGCCAAAAAATGATATCAATGGCCGAAGAAGACAACACATTGATCAATTGTTTGTTCATGTCTGATGAGGCCCATTTTGATCTTAACGGCAATGTAAACAAGCAAAATTGCCGTATATAGAATGAGTCTAATCCAGAAATGCTCCATGAGACGGAACTGCACCCAGAACGAGTCACTGTGTGGTGCGCAGTTTCATCAAGGTGTATTGTCGGGCCGTACTTCTTTGAGGAAAACGGTGTAACCGTTACTGTCAATGGGGACCGTTATTTAAAGATGTTGGAGTAGTTTTTTTACTCAGAACTGCGCCGAAGACGTATATCATTCAACAGCGTTTGGTTTCAGCAAGATAGAGCAACTGCACATATAGCTAGACCAGTTATGGCGGAGCTAAACAAAAAATTCGCAAACAAATTAATTTCTAGGAACTCCACTCTTCGCTGGCCCCCAAGGTCACCTGACCTGACAGCACCAGACTTCTTTTTATGAGGTTATGTCAAGCAAGAGGTGTTTAAAACGAAGCCCAGGAATTTAACTGAATTAAAGCAGTCCATAACGACAATAATTGAGGCGATCCCAACTTCAACTCTTCAGGCCGCAATGAATAATTTTTTGATCAGGTGCCGCATATGCGTGGGAGAGCGTGGAGGTCATTTGCGGTCTATAATCTTTAAAAACAACTAACTATTTAAAATAAAATTTAATTTTCTAACCAATAAAAAAAAAATAAATGAAATACATCGATTAAAAAAAAAGTTATTTGAATTTCTTATTGTAGCACAATTGGTGCGCCACCCTGTATGTACAAAGTATAAAAAATAAGACACTATGTTTTAATATAATTATGTTTTTGAAATCAATAAATACAAAAAATACAAATTTAAGACTTAATTGTAATATTAGAATCCAATTTTGTAGAGATACTGGAACAAAAAATATGCCTTTTGAACTAACTACCTTTTAGAATTAAAAATGAAACTGTTTTAACAAGATTCAAAAAACTACACATAACTCATATTAGAGAAATAATTGTCTTAGAATATTTTAGTTTTCTAATTGTAAAGGGTTTAAGGGGATCCCTTGCCATAGGGGGACCTCTGCCAATCGAACTTTTAAGTCGGAGGAATAAAATGTCAAATATCAAAATACCGATTTTTGTTGTACATCTTTATATTCCTTATTCTGACAAAGTTTGGAAGTTTTCCTCGAGACTCCAAGTGAGTTGGACATGTGTGTTGTTTTTGAGAGTGCCTGAATCTAAATAACAAGGTTAGCAATTGTCCTTAAAATCATTTTTTTTTTTCCTTTTAAATATCTCTCCACTGGAAATATCTTTAGTTAATGTATTTTTTGTTTTAAATAGTGTTGATTTAAATTTGACTTAAACAAAGAAAAATAGTTTAAAATAAATTTTCAAAAAACTAGCTGTTCTTAGAGCCTTTACCAGTTTTTCGTGGGTAGGTTTTGCAAGGCAAAAGCACCCTACGGCATGGATTTCCCATTGGCAAAACAACATTGTGGGGTGCTTTTATCAATGGCATGGCCACTTCGTGGGGTCCCTTTGCAAGTGGATAATCTACTTCACGAGGTACCTTTCCCACTGGCAAGCCCACCCAGTGGGTTACTTTGACCATTGGCAAAGCCACCGTAGGGGTACTTTTATGATCAGAGCCGAGTCTCTTTAAATTAGTCACGCACTTGCAATTTAAACGCAACATAACAGTTTTATCACCAGTTTATTATCTATGTATATACTAAATCCAAAAATTGACCAAGTTAGGTAAAACAATCGCCCGGAAAAGGCTGAACAAATAATGAAGGCAGCAGTACACGCTGTAGAGATAAAAATATATACAAATGTCCTTATCGGAGCAGCTAAGTTGTATTTTTTTATTTGCTGACTGATATTTAGGTACCTGCCAAACAGTCTCCATCCCTAGCAGGGAGGCTTTGCCCTTTTAATTTTTTTGTTCTTAAATTAATTGTTAAAAATATAAATATGTTGAAATTGGTGATCTGGGATTTCGATAATAATTAATGAATTTTTAATTGACAGGCTTACAGATCAGTAGTTTCCGAATGCAAATAAAACTATTTCATTCCTTCTCGACGTTTCGTTGGTTTTTTTCCAACTTTTTCAAGAGATGATTTTATTTAACTGTAAAAAATTCTATTACATTTCGCTTACTTTTTCATTGATGTTAATAATTTATATTCAAGTATCATTTTTACGTTGAACATTAGTAATACACAACGAGAAAAGTAAATAAATAAATAAATAAATAAATAAATAAATAAATAAATAAATAAATATGTACGTTAAATACTATACAATAAAACAGACAAGAACTTAAATGCTAATACCACACTGTAATTAGACTTTATGTTGTCTTTGTCTTTTTTGTATTCATTGCTTTCGTCAGTTTTTCTTGTAACCTCAAACTTTCTATTGTTTACCTCGTATTTTCCCTCTTTTCCTTGTCTAATATTTTGACAGTGTGTATCATGTGCTGCGATAAGCCTGTTGTTGTTTTGTTCTTTCTTATGTCCGCTTTATGTTCGGGTTTCCTCAAAAAAAAAACAACGAAACGTCGAGAAGGAATGAAATAGTTTTATTTGCATTCGGAAACTACTGATCTGTAGGCTTGTTAATTGAAAATTCATTAAAAATATAAATCTGTTGTTGTTTTGTTCTTTCTTATGTCCCCTTAATGTTCGAGTATCCTCAAAAAAAAAACCAATGAAACGTCGAGAAGGAATGAAATAGTTTTATTTGCATCGGAAACTACTGATCTGTAAGTTTGTTAATTAAAAATTCATTAAAAATATAAATTTTTAAAGTATCAAGATTAAATGTAGTTTAAAATGAAGATAATAAATAGAGGAAGATATCAGACATCAAGAAAATAGTAAACAGGTAACAAGTTTTACGTAAGGGCAAATTCTCGAAATATTGTTATTATTTGAACTGTAACTGTAAATTTTATTAAATAAATATATACATAAATACAATATGAAAATAAAATATGATTTTTCTTTCAAATAAAAATTTTCTCGCATGCTGCCGTTAGGTACAACCGTAAAAAAGACATTGCATTCAATTAGCTTTCTTTCAAACAAAATATAAATAACTATCGCTTATATATTTATCTATATTATTACTTTATTTCAGAGTTTCGTGAGTGTTTTTATTTGTTTGTACACTCAAGACAAATAACAAACTTGGACGAGCTCACGCTTATTATGAGGTCTCTAGGATTCTCTCCCACTGTAAGGGAACTGTCAGCTTATTTAAACAAATATAATGGAAACATGAGCTTTGCTGACTTTTTAGAAACCATACATGATCACTCAAAAGCTGAAAATTTACCCGATGAAGTTATTGCAGCTTTTAAAACAATGGATACAGAAAACAAAGGCACTGTTTCAACTAATCAATTGGCTAATTTAATGCAAAATTGGGGAGAGGGTCTAACCATTCGCGAGGTAACTACATAATTTTAAGTCAGCATAACACATTTCAGAAATGATTTTAATGAAGGCAACAAGATAAAAATATTCTGGATTGTGTTCCGTCGACAAGGTTATACCTATTTCGTTAACAAAATTTTATTTAGATTGACAACATATTCCGAGAAGCTCATGTTAACAATAATGGGTTAATAAACTATTCTGATTTTGTGAAAATCGCTTCAGCACCTGTCCCGGATTACTACTAAAAAGTTTGTAATTTTAGAAAATAAATAAGTTTATAAAACGTTATTGGATAACTGTTTTTTTTAATTTTTTTAGTAAGTTGCGTCATTGTCTTCGCATCAGGTAGGGCTGTGTCAATCGTGATTTACTTCATTTTTTGACCCGTTTCTCACAAAGAATGATAGATTGCAATCACAATAGACCGAATCAATCGTTCATAATATCAATTATTTCAGTTTTTAAAGAAAGATATATATTCCGTTCTTTCCACTCATTCTCAATCAATCCATTTTCACCATAGGGTACGAAACAACTCACACAAGATATACGAGCTTCGTTGTTTTGGTATGTCCATATGGACTTTTGTCAAGAAATTGACATCGGGACACTTCAACATTTCGCCTTGGCCTGCCATTTTGTATTGAACTATCTTACCAACAAACATTTTACATTTCTATATAAATTATTACAGAACCTTGTTTTGTAGTTTTTGTCGGGATAAAAGTTAAATCCACTTAATTATCTGGACATAGCTACCTCTTTATGGAGTTGTTGTTGTATTTTAATGTAAATTGCTTTGCTGCTTTCTTGTCGTTTTTTGGGACAATATTATTTTCATTCGCAAAAAAACACAACGATAGTCTCTATCTCAATAGAGCGCCAGACATGATCATTCACAATAATTATATAGAATTATATTTATAATTGGGTGTATCCACAAATAAAAAAAGAAACAGTAACAAAACTGGATAATAAAGCACCTATGTTGTTGTTTTTAAATAAAAATCGTTTATGTAAGTAAATCAATTATTTAACATGTTTATGTAGGCTTTTTTGGTAATTTTTTTATGTTAGTGCAAATAAAACAAGTTTATTCTATCTTTTCCCACTGTTTCGTCGTTATTCACAACTTCTTCAGGGGTAAACCTAATGATTTATTAAATAAACATTTACAGCAATAACAATTTTTTGAAGAAAATAATTTTTGATATGTATACTTACTTAGCAAATCCTTGTGTAATAAGTTAAGTTGTAATGCATTTTTTTTTATAAATTCAATTAACTAATTTAATTTTAAACAGAAAAATAAATTAACATTTGAAAAGATTAATAATTTAAAAGACCAAACACAAATTATCACAGTAGTGTCGGCAATCAGGTACTTATTTTATTGCTTAAGTGTAGCTCACTATTGTAATTTCTCTTCCTTTTATGTGTTAATTGTTTTCGTCATTTTTTGTTGAATCCGCAAACTTTCTAGAGTAAATCTTGCATTAATTCTCTTCTCTTTGTCTATTATTCTTACATCGTCAAAATTGGCTGTGTGTCCACTGTCTAGTATGTGTTGTGAGAGACCTGTCGGTTCTTTTCCTTTGTAATGTCTGCTTTGTGCTCTGTCATTCTTATACCTAACAGTGTTTTATGGGGTTTTCTTTTGGTAACAAAGATTGATTTTTTTTCTCTTCCGATTTGTCAAAACACAGATTTTGACAGTAAAAGCCTTCCAATGGTGAAAAAAAATTAATTTTTTTTATCAAAAATCATGTTATCATATTTTACTAGCACCATTACACATCAGAACAATTCACAGCTATCATTTTGACAAGCTTGGTTCAACACAGTTTCACAGACACAAATTGTACACCACCTCAAAGTCAGACTTTCGATTTTCGCGAAAAAAAAATCTTAGGCGATGTATTCCTAATTGCACATTTCGAAAATCAAACAAATTTTAATTGCACACCTCCTGTTTTTTTTAAATATAAACAAACGGCACTTTGTATGGAAATTTCAAATGCTCATATCTTTGTAACCAAGTCGAATATCTAAATGCACAGGAGCTTAAATAATTGCTCACTTTGAAATTTAACTTGCACACCAACATTTTTTTTTTACATGCTTCCTCAGTTAATAAATCAATAAATAAAATTTCGACCAAATTTATTGTTTAATGTTTAATAATACAAGTAGATCTTATAAGAAACCAACCAGCAGAATTTAAGTTATCAATAGCGCAATGGAAGAGTACCCGGCCGACAGCCGATTATCATGGGTTCGAGTCCCCTGTGGGACAAACAATTTTTGTTTGCATCTACTCATTGTTATGTTGCATTTTTTAAATAAAAAGCTGATAAATGATTATTAATTACATTATAGACTAAAGCAAATGTCAAAATTGCATTATTACACATATATGTACTTAACTCCGTTCAAGGTACAATACATACATAGTATGTAATGTATTTGTTTGTAAGAGGTAAATTAAACTAAATTTCGAAAAATTGTCCATTTATGAATTCAATATGCACCCAATGATAATTTACATACTAAAATTTTTAATTTCCCTACCCCCCACTTTTTAAACTAAATATTAAAATCATTTAAGGAAAAAAACTACAAAAAAGACATTTTCGTGTCTGACTAAAATTGAAATATCTGTATGGAAAAAAATAATTTCGAAATTTTAGTAATTTTTTTTCAATTATTAACGTCAAGGTCGAATTTGCACACCAAAAGCTTTTTTTTCCAGCCCCCCTTTTCCCTAAAATTGATATTGAAAAACATGAAAAAAATATACCCAAATGAGATTAACATGTCTCACTAAAACTCTTATATCTCAGTGGCAAAAAATGATTTTGAATTTCTAGTACCTATTTTCAATTAACAACATTAAGGTCGAATTTGCACACCTAAAGTTTTTTGTTCCCACCCCCCCTTTTTCCTAAAACTGATATTGAAAAACATTGAAAAAAAAATATACCCAAATGAAATTTATATGTCTCCCTAAAACTGTTATTACCGTTTTGAGCTTTTAGTAACTATTTTCAATTAACAACATCAAGGTCGAATTAGCTCTTCTCTAAAATTGAAATTGGAAAACATGAAAAAAAAATATAGTAGGGGCGTAAGCGCACGATATGAGGGCATATCTTTCATTTTGACCTGACGAGGTGAGCTTTAGGATAATAAGAGTTCATGTCCTAGCTTTACGTTTAAGAAGTGTTGCCAAGGTGGCAACACTGTCAGAAGAACGAGGCCACTTGTTTCATACATTGGCCTATAAATCGAGAACCATAGGTCGGACGATGACCAAAGAACTCTAGTTGGATTCACATCCTGGTAACTATGGGACCACATTATTAGATTTCTCACTCCCTATTCCTTGCATGAAGAGGTTGGAAAAAGGCAGGAGAAAATGGAGGCTGTGGGGGCTGCTTTCCAGCAAGTGTACAAGGTGAATGCGTGCATTCGCCCCAATCTTGACCTGGAAAACAGAGCCTTGCTCCATCACTTCTATCTTTGGAATGACATCACGCAATGGCGACCAGAGAACCTTGGTTTCACCTGGTTCAATGAAGATCATTTGGCAAACGCCATAATCGCCGAGCGAAATGGGCCCAGTTTCCTGTTAATTACGAAGGTCGAGCTCCAGCTCATCTTCGATTCATTAAAGAAGAAGAAGTCAGCAGGAGTCGATGGCATATCCAACGTCGTACTTCGACATTTACCTAAAGAAGCAGTAGACATTTATACCACTCTGTTTAACAACGCTCTGAATAATGCATATTATCCAGTGCGGTGGAAGACAGCTGAGGTGCATCCTCTCCCGAAAAAAGGGAAAGGACGACTCCAATCCGGCGAATCTCCGTTCGATAAGTCTTCTTCCGAGCATCAGCAAGGTATTCGAAAAAGTTATCAATAGAGCTCTGTCTAAGTGGGCAGAGGACAAAAATATCATACCGGACAATCAGTTCGGTCTTAAGGCGGGACATGACACCATTCATGATGTCCAATGGAACAAATCTAAGAAGCAGTGTATGGGTGCCTGTCTGGTTGATTTGGAGAAGGCCTTCGACACCGTATGGTTAGAAGGTCTTTATCTAAAGCTGACCAGGCTTGGCATTAGTAAACCACTATTATATATGCTTTATGAAATGCTCAATGGCAGAAAGTTTATTGTCAAAAATGGCAATGTAACTTCTGCCACAACATTTAATATTAAAAATGGTCTTCAGCAGGGAGCGGTCAACTCACCGATTCTATTCAGCATTTACACCAGCGATTTGATAAGTAGTCTAACTCAGGCAATTGCGTTTGCCGACGATCTAATTGCGTACAGAACAGCTCCAAAAGTCGAGGTTATCAGGATTCTCTTGCAGCGTGACTTCGAGAAGATTCAGCGATATTGCGATGACTGGAAGTTGAAAATCAACTTTCAGAAATCAGAAACTATCTTGTTGAGGACTCTTGCTTGGAGCCACAATGGATATGAGAAAGTGTAGTAAAGTACCTTGGCATCTGGATGGATCAGTATTTGTATTTCGACAGACATATAAATGCTGCTCTGGCTAGGGCTAGGGGAGGGTTCAGTAGGTCTGTGTACGAACGGGACCGAAGAGATAGGGTAATGCAGGAGAACCAGTTCTTGTGGTTGAAAAACGAAGATGAAGTTCCTTCAGACATTTAATAGTTGACCTTACTATTTTCTTTTGTATAGCCGCCTTACATAGGCTTAGGTCGTTAGTTTTCAGTAGGGGCAGTCAGGGTGGCACCAAAAAAAGAACAAAAAATAAATAAAACATACAAAAACACACAAAAAATATTAAATCAACAAAAATACAAAAAAAAAATAAAACCGGAAAATGCTTGCTGCGGCTGTTCTAGTTTGTAAGCAGTCTGTAAGTAGATTATAAGTAGGTTGTTAATAGTTTATAATTAGTTGTGAATAGTTTTAAGTAGCTTTAAGTAGTTTTAATTAGTCTTAATTAGTTTTAATAAGCTTTAACCTGGTTTTATGTAGTTTGTAAGTTTTATATATAAAACCAAAAAAAATAAAGACATAGATACCGAGTATTTTGTAAATTCTTCTCGGTAAAAAATAAAACCGACCTGGATTTAGTATTAAGATTAAGAACTATCTTAAAGGCGGAAAGGCATTAGCATTAAGTTATTCTAGTTTAACTTAGAGCGCCCGACTGGGGCGGCCAGTAAGATAGTTTTAAGAAATCGATAAGTGGGCTAGGTTTTATGAATTTTTGTCTAGCTTTAAGATAGTTTTAAGAAAATGGAAAATAAAAACGAATTAAAAAAAAAAAAAAACAATTGTGTCTGGGTTTGTTATTGGTTTTGTGGTATTCGGGTATGAAATTGTTTTTTTGTTTTTTGCTGTGAATGAATTTTATGAATGGCGGTGGTTTTTTATTTTTAATTTTTGTTCTACCGCGCAATTTTGTGATTCGTCTCGATCCTTGGAAAATTTTTCTTTTGAGAATTTACGTAGGTCATCAAAATAAATATGTATCGGGTTTTTCAATAAGAGCGCTACAAAAGTTTTTCTTAAATAAAACAAAAACGGTTTTGGATATCAATGAAATTCTTTATTCGTGTGGAAGTACGTTTGATGCCATTATGTATGTAACTCGATTTCTTTTGCATGGCCACCACGGGCACGCTTGCAGAAGTTCAGACGCTGAACCCAATTTTCGACGGTTTTCAAGCATAAATCGGCCGATACTGCTGCAATTTCACGTTCGATATTCGTACGAACTTCATCAATCGTCGCTGGCTTGTTGGCATAGACCATAAACTTGACGTAGCCCCAAAGTAAATAGTCTAACGGCGTCAAATCGCACGACCGAGGCGGCCAAGCGACTGGACCATTTCATGATATAACACGTTCTCCAAACTTGGTTTCTAATAAATTAAGTGTGACATTCGTCGTGTGGTTTGTGGCGCCGTCCTGTTGGAACCACATGTCCTCCAAGTCTATATCATGCAATTGGGGCCAAAAATATTCGGTTATCATTGAGCGGTAGCGATCCCCATTCACAGTAACGTGTCGGTCTTGCTCATCACGGAAGAAGTACGGCCCAATGACGCCACCAGCCCATAAACCACACCCAACCGTAATTTTTTCGGGATGCAATGATGACTCATGGAGTACGTGTGGATTGCTACCTGACCAATACCGCATATTTTGATTATTGACGAAGCCATTCAGCCAGAAATGAGCCTCATCGCTGAAGATGATTTTTCGATGAAAATCCGAATCATTTTCAAGTTGAGTTGCTCAGCCCAATTCATGAACATACGACGCTTCTGGTGGTCGTCAAGCAGCTTCAGTTCTTGCGTCAATTTAATCTTGTCAAGATGTAGGCCAAGATCTTTTCGCAAAATTCGCCACAACGACGTCACAGAGATGCCCAACGCTTGAGAACAACGTGTGAGAGACAAATTTGGGCTTTCTGCAACTGAAGCCTCAGCGGCAGCAATATTCTCTACATTACGGGCACTTCTTTATCTCACTGGCACGGGAACATTTTGTACTGTGGATTCAAATTTTTCCACTAGACGCTCAATTGTTGATCTACTAGGACGATTATTACAACTATAAATTGGACGTAGCGCTCTTAAAATTGACGCCACTGACTCCAAATTTCGGTAGTAAATTTTAATAATTTCGACTCGTTGTTGGCTTGTATATCTTTCCATCATGAAATGGCAAACCTTATTGAAGAGAAATGTCAAAAGAGTGGCAAGAAATATAGTGTCGTTTGCTGTCCCTGTCGATCTACTTTTGTAGCGTCCCTGTTGAAAAACCCTTTATATCATGGTAGATTTCAAGGGAAGTTTTTTCTTTGAAGGATTTCTCTGTTTTTACATATGAATGTGGAGAATATATTTGTTTGTTATGATTGCTGGTAAACTTGGTGTCAGTTGTTTTCTGTTGTCAATTCCTATGTTGTTACATAGGAAAATAGGTACATATATGTAGTTAATAAATGGAAAGTTCGTCAATTGATAAATTTCTGTTTTGACTTCTGGTGGTGGGGAATATACATTAATATATATACCTGTGTATATTTTGTTTATTTTATGTATTTATTTATAGGCACAGGGCACAGCGAATATAAAAGTACAAAAAAACATATGAATCTAAATGACAGATCTGGTTTAATTGAAAAATAAAGTTTTTAAACTAACTTAATAAGGGTATTCATGCAACGACGTAACGTTGTATGAACACCCTTTTGCGTAAACATCGTAAACTAAGCCGTTGTTTGTTTTACATCAAATAAAAAGATACTTTCGTCCAATTTTGTTTTGAATTTTTATTATTTTTCCTTTAATTGTATCTTTCCTAAGCCATTTTGATTAAAATTTTTCTCGTTTCGATGTTTTCTTTTTTTTTGGTTTTTGATTCTTTTTTGTTCAGAATTAGTTTAAAAGTTTACAACGTTTACCATTTTTATTAACGATACAAATTGATATCGGAAAGTTTTTCGATTTGTTGGAAAAGATTTCTCAAACATATGTTGACAGTTCGTTCACGATGTAGTAAGCTTTCCGAAGATTACGATGTTTACAATAGTTTTCCGACGTTGCATAATACTCTTAATATGTAATCTAAAAAAAAATGTGTGAAGAGAATGAAATAATTACATTTATGTATGTATATTAAGGGGTGTCACTGTGGTATGGTGAAAAAAAATATTGTTCAGATTTAAAATCTAACACCTGCCATTAGAATCGTAGGAATAAGAATAGGTACCTATGTAAAAAAGTTTGAAAATGAATGGTTCCTTTGCTCACTAAACAACTAAGTTAATTTTCAAAATCTGTAAATAGACGTATTGCTTGGATATGGTAAAAGTTAATCTAAGCTGGTTTAACCAATTTAACTTTAAGTGTACAAACAATTTAATATCTATGCAAATTAAAGGCAATACAAATTTGAATTAAGAAATTGCCTTCTTTCACTTAATATTTTATAAATACTACATTAATCGTCCGATTTTGGCAAAATTCAGCTCAAATTTTTGTTAAAATGATTTTTTAATTTTTTAAAATTATTTAAAATATATTGTTTTCTATCCTTATGGAGCAACCGAAAACTACACATTTTTATTTTCAAATTTTGAGAGCATGTAACTTATCAAATTTCAATCTGACTTACACAAACAGTACATTGTGAGAAAGAAACAGATCAGACAATTCCGAAAATATAAATCATATGTAAATTAATGAGATTGATGCCAGTATCAGAAAAATTGTTCAGCGAACTAAAATAAGTCTAGAAAATATATCTTTGAAGGACCCTACCATGGCTCAAAATTTTGTCAACTAGTATAGTTTTGCGAATATAGCAAACAAACGCCTTTTCGTGTTCTTTTCAAGGTCTTTGAGTCAGTCAAAACCAATAACTTGGACGGAAATTCCAAATGGAGAATTAAATTGTAATGTAATGCAACTTTGAGAAGGTATTAAATGCGAAAATTTCAAAAATGTATTTATGCACTATCCTGACATACAATGTGAATTCATTGTACAGCCTAGAGAAGAGGACAGCATTCAGCTTATGGATGAAGAACAGCAACCCGGACATCGCTCTCATCAGTGAGACCAACGTCACTAGACGCAACAACATCGACATGGCTGGCTTCAAAACCTTCCGGAAGGACAAGGATGAGGGCCGTAGAGGGACGGCAATCTACGTAAAGAAGAAGATTTCCTCCAAATCCACCGAAACCATCACCACAGGTCTCACAACCAGCGAAGCCACTGCCGTCACCATTGAACTAGGAAGAGATGAAACCCTCACCATCATCGGTGTTTATTTCAAGTGCAAATCCAGCATGAGAAATATTCACAATGACCTACAAATTTTCAACACTACCCTCAAAAGAAGCACATATGGACTCATCGGCGGTGATTTTAACGCAAGGCATCACCTGTGGCTGGATACAACGATCTCACCCGAAGGCAGGGCGATTGTTGACTGGCTGGAGGCCAACAACGACCAACACTCCTTAGTTGTTGTTTCACAACTAAAACCAACCTTTTGCAGAACACCATCGATACTTGATTTTTTCATTTCTACCTCGAATTTTTCTTGTATTATTCCAGAACTCAGAAACTACACCTGTTCCTTAATACCCGGGGACTCGGCCCATTAAGCAGTGCAGCTTCAAACTCCAACAACCCATCTTCCTGACGACAGAACTAACTGAGCACATCATTAACTATAGGAGACTGGATGTGGATAGATTTCAACGTGACATAGAAGCCACCATAACACTGCCACCACAAAACAGGAACCTGCAGAACACAGAAATTGACGCAGCCATTAACTGTCTGGAAGCAGCTGTTTCTAGTGCGCTAGATATCCAAAAAAAGCCCAAGACATCAGAGGACAGATACTAGCAACTTCCTGAGTATATCCAGAATCTCTACATTCATCGACAACAGTTAAGGAATCGTCTTCAGAGGATCCATCAGCGTGAACTGAACACAACAAATAGCAACTACCAGACAGTATGGAGTGAACTAAATTGTGTCAATATCATGTTACGGAACTCTATCGAAACCATAACAATAACCAATTCAACAAGAGACTGCAAGCCATCAAACCTGGACCTGACGCCTTCAAGAACATCAACAAACTAATTGGGAAAACACCACCGATGCCTGAAACCATTATCACCGACAATGGAGAAATCACAACGACACAGGACAAAGCTGAGGCATTTGCTGAATATTTCGAAAGAAACCTAACTCCCAACCCATCCACAGACCCAGTCATCTTGGATGAAGTGAAGGATCTCATCCAACTAACACTGGCACCCACCTTACATGGACAGAGCAATATTCAGCGATACCAATCCAGCAAGTGACCCAGTTGACAGCCCAAACCTGAGCACCAGCGAAGAAATAGTTGAAATAAATAGCAGCTGCAGGCCGAAGAAGTCAACAGGACCAGATGGAATATCCAACTTCATCGTAAGGAGGATGCCAGAGATAGCTTTGATCCTTCTTACTATCATCCTGAACAACTGTGTCAACAACAACTACTTCCCTCAAAAATGGAAAACAGCGAAGATCGTGGCGATTCCGAAGAAAGGTGTCAGGAACATGATCTCCAACTACAGGCCAATATCCCTCCTCAGTAACTTATGCAAGCTACCTGCATCTGCTACATTTGACCCCGCCACTAATAAAAATTCTCTTTTGTTTTCTTTCTTCCAGGAATTTGTTTGTGCAGTTGGAAAACTGCTCATCAACTGTAAAGATCATCAAAGCCGGAGTCGCACAAGGTTCAAAACTTGGCCCCTTCCTCTACAGCCTGATGACATCAGACCAACCCGTCCCAGTTGGCTGTGAAAACCTGCTGTTTGCTGATGACTCGCTTACATACGTGACCTCAATGGCACCGCTAACCGCAGTCCGGATAGTAGAGGCTCACATCAACAGACTGTTCAATTTCTACAAGAAATGGGGCATCAAAATTAACTCGCCAAAATTGGAGCTTATTTGCTTCAGGAGACCCCGTGACGGCAGAAGTCGCTCATCAGCCACCTGTAGAAGCCTAGTTCTGAAGCTTTCAGATGGTTCTACAATTGCTGCCAAAAGGGACGTCAAATACCTGGGCATCAACTTCTAATAGTTGCTAAGGTTCAACCCGCACTCAAAAAGTGTACTCAGAAAGGCGAACTAGGCACTCCACCGACTACACCCCTTGATGAGGAAAAGTTCAGGACTAAGCTAACAGACGAAGATACTTATGTACAAGCAACTCTTGCGGCCAGTTATCACCTACTGTTTCCCGGTCTGGTTCACGATCATAAAAATAGCGATTAAGGAACTCAAAATCTTCGAAATGAAGATGCTAAGAATCTGCACCGGACTCCACTTCGATCGGCAACAAAGAAAACATTACAGGAATGAGGATCTATATAGAAAAGCAAGGATAATACCGCTGGGCAAATACCTGCCTAACTCGGCAAAGAAATTAGTGCAGAACACCGCCAATCACCCCAATCAGCTAATGAGAAGAATGGCCACCAAGCAACGACATCCTGAGCCGAGGTACCTTAGTGTGATGGAAACCCTGGACGCCAATGTTTTCACGGACAACGACGAAACAGCCGTTTCTTTCTACGCTGACACAGGGTCAGGTTTTGTTTTTAGGTGGCATTGGCCGGGAATTGAACCCAGACCTTTAGCATGACAGTCCTACGCACTAACCATAATGCCACGAGGTACTACAAATTGTATATATATGTTCAATAAAAAAAAAAAATATTTATATATGTTCAATAAAAATGGTTAAATCGTTAAAAATCTTATTTATGCACTATATACGTACATATTTGTGTTGATTTATTTAGATTTTTGCAGTTGCGAGAAAGCCAGATTTAGTAGATTTGTTTTTGGATAAGAATTTGTTCTTTGGAGGAAGGTTTTTCCTACCTACATATTTTAGAACAAAACTTAGTTAATGGGTAGGAACTAGGAAAAATTTACATGTGTCTTTTGAATACTATTTTATTGATCTATATAGGCGTTATTATATATTTTAAGTAAAACTAGATAGCCCGGCAAAGGTTTTTCTTATATAAGATTTAAAATAGTTTTTCTCATCCAGTCGTATTGAAATGTATACAAAAAATTAAGATCTGGTACACACATATATCAGTATTCTTCTCAGAATCCTTTTAACTTTACCAGTAAAAGTAGCAAAAAACCTTTCTAAATAAGAAATAGAACAAGTATCTTCGGTCTACTTATGTCATGTTCAAAGATTATATGGATTGGCTATGATTTCTACAAGATAGAAAGTTTGCGGTACCTATTATATAAATTTTTTGAAAATAATTGATAACTTAGCTGAAGAAAAAGTTTTAAGAAAACTAGTTTATAATCACTAAGGAAATTTGAATATTTTAAAAAAAGATTGGATTTATTTTTTAAGAAGATTTACCTACTTATTCTTTTTGTGGCTTTACATAATTACTGTGCTTTTTTTTATAAAATTTAAATTAATCATGTCTTATGTAATTTTATTCATTCATTTTGAACTAAAAGAAACAATTATTTCAAGAAAGTCGATATTACAGAAGATAAATACAAAATATAAACCCACTTACATATAAAACATTTTGGTGAAATCTTTTAAACTACTGAACCCATTTCGATAAATTTTTGTTTGTCAATAGCCGAAACGTTATTTCAATGCGATGAGTCGATTCTGAGAAATTTGAAAACAACCAATCATAAGAACACATAAAATTTGAAATACTCGTTAAGAAGCCCTAGTAGACTAACATTTAAATTGATGTGCATGTAACACAATTCCAAACTGTTGAATAAAAGTAACTGCTTCGTTAAAGTGCTTAATAATGACTGAAGATTTATTTCAATGATAAGTTAAAGAGAGAATAATAACAGTTAAGATTATAAAGTGGCTTAAGAGAAATGTTTAAAATAGAAAATATCTGAAGAAAGTAGCAGATATGTTACAGTTATACAAATTTCTCAACACTCCCACTTTAATATGAATGTATACACATATATATACATATTTTTTTTAATTTGTAGTTCAAACCTCAATTAAAAAAATCCAAAAAATACAAATTTAGCTTTTAATTTTCTTGATAATAAAGATTAAATTCATAAAATTTTTAAAATCAATAATATTCATAAGACACCTAAGACGAAAAAAAATGTATTCGGGTAATGGTTTTGTAAAAATGTCGCTGAGTTGATCATCTGAATGTACAAACTTCAAGTCAAATAGCCCATCAGAATATTTTTCTCGTATAAAATGAAAAGGGACGTCGATGTGCTTCGTCCTCTTATGAAACTCTGGATTTCGAATTAAACGGATGGCACCTTGATTGTCGACGTACAAAACTGGTTTGATATTCTGATTCGGAAGTAAATCTCCAAGAAGTTACTTAATCCAGACCAATTCAACCAACACCAACACCAACACCAACACCAACACCAACACCAACACCAACACCAACACCAACACCAACACCAACACCAACACCAACACCAACACCAACACCAACACCAACACCAACACCAACACCAACACCAACACCAACACCAACACCAACACCAACACCAACACCAACACCAACACCAACACCAACACCAACACCAACACCAACACCAACACCAACACCAACACCAACACCAACACCAACACCAACACCAACACCAACACCAACACCAACACCAACACCAACACCAACACCAACACCAACACCAACACCAACACCAACACCAACACCAACACCAACACCAACACCAACACCAACACCAACACCAACACCAACACCAACACCAACACCAACACCAACACCAACACCAACACCAACACCAACACCAACACCAACACCAACACCAACACCAACACCAACACCAACACCAACACCAACACCAACACCAACACCAACACCAACACCAACACCAACACCAACACCAACACCAACACCAACACCAACACCAACACCAACACCAACACCAACACCAACACCAACACCAACACCAACACCAACACCAACACCAACACCAACACCAACACCAACACCAACACCAACACCAACACCAACACCAACACCAACACCAACACCAACACCAACACCAACACCAACACCAACACCAACACCAACACCAACACCAACACCAACACCAACACCAACACCAACACCAACACCAACACCAACACCAACACCAACACCAACACCAACACCAACACCAACACCAACACCAACACCAACACCAACACCAACACCAACACCAACACCAACACCAACACCAACACCAACACCAACACCAACACCAACACCAACACCAACACCAACACCAACACCAACACCAACACCAACACCAACACCAACACCAACACCAACACCAACACCAACACCAACACCAACACCAACACCAACACCAACACCAACACCAACACCAACACCAACACCAACACCAACACCAACACCAACACCAACACCAACACCAACACCAACACCAACACCAACACCAACACCAACACCAACACCAACACCAACACCAACACCAACACCAACACCAACACCAACACCAACACCAACACCAACACCAACACCAACACCAACACCAACACCAACACCAACACCAACACCACACCAACACCAACACCAACACCAACACCAACACCAACACCAACACCAACACCAACACCAACACCAACACCAACACCAACACCAACACCAACACCAACACCAACACCAACACCAACACCAACACCAACACCAACACCAACACCAACACCAACACCAACACCAACACCAACACCAACACCAACACCAACACCAACACCAACACCAACACCAACACCAACACCAACACCAACACCAACACCAACACCAACACCAACACCAACACCAACACCAACACCAACACCAACACCAACACCAACACCAACACCAACACCAACACCAACACCAACACCACACCAACACCAACACCAACACCAACACCAACACCAACACCAACACCAACACCAACACCAACACCAACACCAACACCAACACCAACACCAACACCAACACCAACACCAACACCAACACCAACACCAACACCAACACCAACACCAACACCAACACCAACACCAACACCAACACCAACACCAACACCACACCAACACCAACACCAACACCAACACCAACACCAACACAAACACCAACACCAACACCAACACCAACACCAACACCAACACCAACACCAACACCAACACCAACACCAACACCAACACCAACACCAACACCAACACCAACACCAACACCAACACCAACACCAACACCAACACCAACACCAACACCAACACCAACACCAACACCAACACCAACACCAACACCAACACCAACACCAACACCAACACCAACACCAACACCAACACCAACACCAACACCAACACCAACACCAACACCAACACCAACACCAACACCAACACCAACACCAACACCAACACCAACACCAACACCAACACCAACACCAACACCAACACCAACACCAACACCAACACCAACACCAACACCAACACCAACACCAACACCAACACCAACACCAACACCAACACCAACACCAACACCAACACCAACACCAACACCAACACCAACACCAACACCAACACCAACACCAACACCAACACCAACACCAACACCAACACCAACACCAACACCAACACCAACACCAACACCAACACCAACACCAACACCAACACCAACACCAACACCAACACCAACACCAACACCAACACCAACACCAACACCAACACCAACACCAACACCAACACCAACACCAACACCAACACCAACACCAACACCAACACCAACACCAACACCAACACCAACACCAACACCAACACCAACACCAACACCAACACCAACACCAACACCAACACCAACACCAACACCAACACCAACACCAACACCAACACCAACACCAACACCAACACCAACACCAACACCAACACCAACACCAACACCAACACCAACACCAACACCAACACCAACACCAACACCAACACCAACACCAACACCAACACCAACACCAACACCAACACCAACACCAACACCAACACCAACACCAACACCAACACCAACACCAACACCAACACCAACACCAACACCAACACCAACACCAACACCAACACCAACACCAACACCAACACCAACACCAACACCAACACCACACCAACACCAACACCAACACCAACACCAACACCAACACCAACACCAACACCAACACCAACACCAACACCAACACCAACACCAACACCAACACCAACACCAACACCAACACCAACACCAACACCAACACCAACACCAACACCAACACCAACACCAACACCAACACCAACACCAACACCAACACCAACACCAACACCAACACCAACACCAACACCAACACCAACACCAACACCAACACCAACACCAACACCAACACCAACACCAACACCAACACCAACACCAACACCAACACCAACACCAA